>JANHJO010001964.1:128097-143471 GCA_032468235.1 Pseudoxyrhopus heterurus | reverse complement strand
TTTCTGCAGTTTTAATTATTCGTTGAAGTCTGTGTCTGTCTTGTTTGGTTGCAGAGCCAAACCAGACAGTTATGGAGCTGCAGATGATAGATTCAATAATTCCTCTGTAGAACTGTATCAGCAGCTCTTTGGGCAGTTTGAGCTTTCTGAGTTAGCGCAAAAAGAACATTCTTTGTTGTGTTTTGGTGATGTTTTTGGTCTTGAGATATGATAGAACCTGAAAACTTGAAGGTCTGTACTGTTGATACTGTGTTGTCTAGTATTGTGAGAGGTGGTTGTATAGGAGGGTCCTTCCTAAAATCAACTACCATTTCTACGGTTAGGGTTTGGGTTAGGGTTTAATTCTAATTGTTGGCTCACAATTTCCCCTATCCATTTTTGAATTAGTGACCAATATTTCTTTACAAGCGGGCATGTCCACATGTGAAAATATGTCCCTATAAATATTATTTTTATAGGTGTACCCTTTTAACATTTGGTTCTCATTAAAGTACTTCAGAACATTAAACTTAGCAAGTAATCGTGTCCTATTCTCGGAGACTGTCGAGACAAATCTGTGCAGTTTTCTTGATAAAGTATTTCAGAAGTGGTTTGACACTGCCCCTTTCCTAGGGCTAAGAAAAAGTGACTAGCCCAAGATTACCTAGCTGACCTTGCGCCCATGGTGGAATTAGAATTCACGGAGATAGTGTGTATATACACAAATATATAGGAGAGGCAGCAACCCTCTCTTGGTCTTTTGAAAAAGAGTTAAAACATAGCTCTGCAGCCCCATGCAGAGGGCCCAGAGGGTTAGCACCCTGAGAACCCTACCTTTACCTTTTTAACTAATTTTCAACATAGTTCAATCATTCTTGCCTGCTTTTAAATTTTTAAAATTTTAAATTCCTATATGCTGTTTTATATTTTAACATGTTATTATATACTGCCTTGAGCACCTTTCTGAGAGAGATAGGAAATTCAGAAATGTGAATTCCACCATATATATACAATGTACATACACATACATTTGTTGCATTCTCTGGTATAACTATATTAGTTGTTACAAAAGAACTAAATCACTAAAATTGTTATGTAACAAAAAATGGAAACAGCAGCAAGATTGAGAATTCTGATTTTTTTTTTACATTTTTAAACCCTTCCAGCCATTGTGTAGTATCAGATAGTATCTTATGACACAGAATGCCTGACATCTTGGATTTCAATATTCAGCTAGCATCACCACTGGCAAGAAGTTTGTGGAAGCTGTAGTACAAGCATCTGGCAGGGACCCAGGTACTTTCCGTTGCCTTGGATACCAATCAAGGTTATTATGGTAAAATGATTTCTACACTTTAAACCCATTTTATCAGATGTTAAGATTCCACTTTATAGGATTAAGTTTAGCATTCAAAACTACCATGAGTACTAAAAATATCTAGTTATTCAGTTTCAGAGGAAATATCATTACTTCTATATTCATACTACACCTGTTTTATGTACAGTACTACTATATCTACAAGATCTGAAAACTTTTTGACAAAATAAATGGTGACTTAATAAAGCTGAAGGTTATCCCGATTTAAGCCACTGGATACAATTAAAGAAAAGCAATAATATACACGGATATTCCTAAATTACATTAAAAGGTATTCCCTTTTTTCCCCTTGGTGTATTTTCCTCCTCTCTCCCTAAACAGCCATACTGTTTACAAATAAAACATTTTAATAAACACCCTGACATTTTAAACCAAATAGGCCACACATCCGCACAATACACACAATGAACAATTTTCTAGTTTGACAAAATGCACTGTACCATAACTCAACCACACAAGTTGAGTTCGGTTAATTCGCTAGGCTACAATGCAACCGGCCAAATTTGCGCACAGTGTCTGGTACCACCAACAAAGTCAATATACCACTTGCTACCATTATAAATGTCACAGAGCCTTCAGACCCTGGGTTTCCCCACTGCTTGGTTGAAGTACTTTAGTATTTATTCATTCATCCATCCTTGAATTGGCAAACTACACATAAGCATAAAATGTATTGTTTCCCTTCATCCTATTCTGCCTGAATTTCAAAATGATGAACCGCAAAACCAATTTTACACTCCTTGGGTCTATTCTCTTGAGTTTGAATGCAAGCCCCCAAACACTACTTTAGCACTTAGAACTGGGACAAGATGAAGACATCGTCATGGGGACCCGACAGGAAAAATGAGGTTGCCGGTGCAAGTTTGTTCTTCCTGACAGCGAGAACAATTAATCAGTGGAACAACTTGCTTCCAGAAGTTGTGAATGTTGCAACACTGGAAGTTTTTAAGAGATTGGACAACATTTGTCTGAAATGGTATAGGGTCTCCTGCCTGAGCAGGGGGGTTGGACTAGAAGACCTCCAAGGTCCCTTCCAGCTGTTGTAATTCTGTATTCTGAGATAGGTAAGAGAGCAGAGGTTGGCCTGTGGATACTCTTACTGGCAATCCGTAATACACTGAGAGAAGGTCTGTGAGGGACGTGAATGGGGGGGGGCGATTACGTCCCTCGTAATCTGCCCCCGCCTGCCTTTTTTTTTTTTTGGCTGGCTATGGAAATACAACGCGGGCCAGGGTGAGCTTTTCAACCGACTGACTGGTCCGCTTCTGGACGCCAGAAGCGCCGTCGGCGGACAGGCGAGAGACCCACGAGCCACTGTTGACAAACTGGAAGGCAGGAAGAAAGAGAGCGCTATCGCGAGCAGAATTTCCTCCACGCCATTTTGTGTCGTCTTTAGAAATAGGACTTAGGTCCTCCTTACTCGCTCGGTACCGCAAGGGGGGGAGGTAAACTCGAAACCTCCGCCTCGCTGGCCAAATAGCACTCCAGTCACCAAGCGGGACCCAGGTGAGGGACAAGCGCAAGGTCCAATCACCGCTGCCGGCGCCTCTCCGAGAAAGAAGGCATTGACACCGGGGGCTCCGCGACCCGCAACTGCTACTACGTCATTGAGAAGAGAAACCGATTCTGTCAAAGCCCGAAGCTCTCCTAACACTCGCCGGAGCATCCATCGCCGCCGGTGCCTTCCCCGGCAGGACTCACCATAACTTTGATCCATGGCTTCGCTTGCCGTCCTCCGCCTCACCACGGACAGTTACCCACCACCCGACTGCGCGAGCGCCATATGCCGCCACAGATTGGCTTCTGCTTCTATTCCTGAAGTTCGATTGGCCGGGCGTTTAAACTTAACAGTGTCTGTTGCTCCCGCCTCCCCGTATGAAAGTCGTTCCCATTGGCCCGTTCGTTAGCTTTGCCCGTCGCTGGACATCTACGTTCTACGCCAGGGGTCTCCAGCCTTGGCAACTTTAAAGCTGGCTGAGGAATTCTGGGAGTTGAAGTCCACAAGTCTTAAAGTTGACAAGGTTGGAGGCCCCTGTTCTACGCCATCCGATGCCCGGAGAACTTTCCTATTTGCAGCTAAACCGGCTTGTGCAGCTAGAGAGATTTCCGGTTCCCATTTCTGTCGATAGCTTCCAAATAAGGAGAGACGGACAGTGCTTATAAGCGTTCAGAGGACTAACAGTAAACGAAGCAGGCCGGGCTGAGGTTCGCTTTTATTACTTGCGAATAATGAAGGACGCCGTAGATAATTTAGCGGCTTTAGCTTTCTTGCCTGGATAGAACCTCGAGGGCTTTAGATCCAGTCTTTTGCTTTTCGGGGCTGGGTGGGACGGAGGGCAGGCTGACATTTCTCTGGGTGAAGCCCACGTGCTTTTTTGTATTGCTGGGAGTTTGGACTAATGAACTCTTACAAAAAGGCTTCCGTTATTTTGCCCGTGAGTACTTTGCCTTTCCTTAATCCTTTCCTTGTTGGGTGGGTCCGATTTGAAATGCGGTTTGTAATTTTTCTGTTTTTTTTCGTCTCTGTTCACACGCTGGCCCGTAAACTACAGCACTACATTTGAAAGGAATTCCGCGAACATGTTCTTTGCAATGAAGTTTATAGTTCAGGATGTGGTGCAGAAAACAGGCTGAGGAAATGTCAGGTGAACCCAGCCCTTTTCTAAATAATTGTCTATGTAGCTCAACTGTTTGACACTCCCGCCCCCCTGTTGAGCTGTGCTGCAGTAGGAAATGCCTGGATGGGTGCTGATTTTTGAAACTACTTTCTGCTCATTTCTAAACCCACTTACATGACTAGAGAAGCATTTTATTAACTTATTCATGGAAGGTGCCTTATATTGAGCACGACTATTGGTCAATCCTCCTGTAGTTTTGTTCAAACTGACTAGCAATGGCTCTCCAGGATTCTGGGCAAGAAGTTCTCCTAGGAGACATCAGTGAATGTGCAAGCTTTGTAAAAATATATATACAGTATCTACAATATAAAATTCTAAAACAGTCTTGTCTCCATCTGTCACTAAAAATAGTTTAACAACTGGTGGTGTAGCTAGTGATTTAACATCATAAAGGATTACCCTGACAATATTGGCATAAAATATAATAAATCTTGTAGGACAAGTTCTGGGAAACACCATTCTGTTGGCCTGTCTCTATGGCCAATACTAGTTATGTGGGTGCCTCAAGACTTAGATCTTTCTCCCCTCCTGTTTAACATTTCAATGGAGCAGTTGGGAAAGGACATCTGGTGGTAGGTTTGGTAAGCTGATAATGCCCAATTTATTCCATGCAGATCAAGTGATGCTGTTCAGGTGCTGTAAAGGCTTGGATGAGGAGAAAATGGTTGTGACTCAAACTGAGCAAGATGGAGTGGTTTTTATGTTTTGGGTCAGGTTGAAGAGAGTTGACATCTCTGACTCTGGATGGGGTAACATGACCTCACAGAGTATGCAATTTGGGAGTCCTCCTGGACTCATGGTTCCTGCTGGAGCAGGTGGCAGCCATGGCCAGGGAGGCTTTGCAAAAATTCATCTTGTGAACCAATGCCCATTCTTGACCCAGAGAGTCTTGCTCATGGTCACTTACAACAAGGGTTTAATAGTGTGGGAAGGGCCCTCTACCCAGAATAAAATATTCTACAGAATATTAAAAGAGGCAGAATAGAATATTTCCCCCAAAGGAGAAGAGGAGAAAAATCTCCTGACAAAGGCAGAAAGCAGCCCCCGTTTCTCTGCTATAGGAAAACAGCCTCAAGCAGGAGCCTGAAGAGGCTAGACTTTATTAATGGGTATTTTCTGTCTCTATTCATAAACAAAGGGCAGCCTGCAGCCCCAAATAAGCAGCATAATAGGCAAGGAACTGAAACTGACAAGATTCGCTCAGACAAACAAAACACCTAGGATGTTTTTCCCCTTTTGTATGTAGAGCCAATCATCACCCCTACAAGACCTTAGGAATCTGGCAACTGCCATTAAAGGACATATTCTTGCAAAGGAACAGGCATCTCAATCACAAAGCCCCCCAAATTGTATAAAAGCCCATGTACCCTCAATCCCAATTTGTCAGCCACCCAGAAACATGCTGTTGCTGGCTACCAAATAAATGGAAACCACCCTTCTACAATGCAGCCTGTCTCCAATTCATTTCTCCTGCATCTTTCTCCCGGATTGGAATAAGAACCGGACCAGATTTTACTTCCAATAACAGCTCTGAAAGAGTACTACATTTATATTGTTTCTAAATAAAACAACTTTTACTTGAAAGAATAAGAGTCCTATGTTGCATTTATGATCAGTTTAAACAAGGGTTTGTTGCTATTGTTGTATCACCAATGAATGTATTACAGATTTTCCACTGCTTCTGACAAGGTTTTGTGTGGGTTTTTATTGTTTTTATTATTTATGTGCAGGGTTATATTACCTATTCAATGGACTACTTCCAGATGTTGTCAGCCACATCCATTCACTGCTAGCACTATCATTCCTCTGCAGCACTAGTTGAAGACAGAGCTCAATTTTTAACTGTCCCTCATGCTTTATTCTATGCCACTCCTATGTGACTGCAATGTTATCTGCCAGGTTATTTTGGGACACAAGTGTAGTGTTTACAGAAGAGGATTACAGTTCTGAACAAAAAGAACCTCACTGAAAGGAAATAGGAACAGAACAGCTTGGCATGTGCAGTTTATTAGTCAAACTTGGTGACTACCATTAATTAGGCAACCCAAGAACCTACATCCATCTGTCAATCATTAATGAGAGAAATTGGTGCTTCTAATAAAGGAGAATATTTGTAGCTCAGGGTTGACATGAGGTGTCCTTGGTGCTCTCTGAGCTTGTTTGTTTTCTTGCAGAGGTTTCATTATCCAAGCTAGGTAACATCATCAGTGCTAGTAAGGAGTGTGCGTTTGCTATCAGTTTATATTTTAGTGGCTTGCCCTGTCAGTGTTGGTGGGGGATGGTCTTAGATTCTTTGGTTGGGCTGTTTGCTGTTGCCTTTTTTGGCAGTTTCTTGATTGGAGTATTGTTTACTTGATTGTTGATCTGATATTAACCTTGGAGTTAATCTATGCTGATCTGGGTGCTGATAGCTGCTGGAGAAGTGCTTGGGTCGTTGGGTCATTTTGTTCCCTTTTTGGCTGGTTGATTGTCTCCAGGGAATTTCTAGAAGCCTGGCACTCTGACAAATCAACCACCAATAGACACTATAGACTATGCAAAAGAGACTATCACCCAGCCCAAAAAGGAACAAAAGACCCGAGCACCTCTCCAACATCAGGCCAACGATCAAGTAAACAATACCCCAATCAAGAAACTGCCAAAGAAGCCAACAGCCCAACCAAACACCACCAACCCCCCCCCCCAACACTGATAGGCAAGGCACTAGAATAGGCAAGGCACTGACAGCAAACTGCACTCCTTACTAGAACTGATGATGTTACCTAGTTTGGGTAATGAAACCTCTGCAAGAAAACAAGCAAGGTCAGAGAGCACCAAGGGCACCTCAAATTGGTGGCTATTTTCCCACTAAGGTGACACCAAGTGGGAGGGGAAATCAAGTCAGAAGAAGCCACCACCAAATGTTTTTCTTAATGTCCTACATTAAAGCAATAAGGACAGCACTTGCCAAGTTAATTATTGAAGTAGAACAGAGATTGATGACAAGGGGAGCACAAATTTCTAGCAGTAAAGGAATATGTTGCACTATTAAAGCTGAAGCCTGTTATGATAAAAAAAATTGCTCATAGTCCGAAGAAAAGCACTTTATGGCTGTCTGGATGTGCCCTTTGACTTTTTAAACAATAATGAAATCTGAGCAGGTGGTCCTATCAACCCTTTGCTGATTTGAAAAGCAAAGCAGGATTAACCCTGGTTAATATTTGAATGGAAGAATGTCTGACTCTAGGGCTCACTAGACTGAGATGGCATAAAAATGTATTAGAAGGTGGTAGTATCAAGTCATTTCCATAATGCTGCCAAGAAAACTGCCAAAATGCAGTCACTAGGAGTTAAGTTTAACTTGATTTAGAAATGTTTATACAGAGAGAACATTGTTATTCATGAAAAATACAATTTTAAAAACAATTGATGTGCAAATTTAGTATTTGATACAGGAACACAGTCAATAACATTCAAGCAGAAGAGAAACTTGTGCTGCAGCAGTGACAGAAGATGAGATGAAATTATTCTGCTATGTAACTCTTTGTAATGTAAAAATATGTATATTGTTTATAAAGAAGGGCATTGATGCTGGCATTCTTCTCCTATGCAGAGATAAAAATTATACAGTTGTATGTGTTATATGGAAGTAGGAGTAAGGAGAGTACATTTATACAGTGAATAATTTTTAAACAATTGGAACTAGAGACAAAAACAGTCTCTTGGTTATCTGGCCCAGGAGTACATCTGACCTTCTGGAGAATTGCTGCTCCACAATCAGCTATGCCACTATAAACCCTTTCTTATGCCTACCAATCTATTCCTACAAAAGTAGAACAGCCAAATCTTTCTCCTGACTGTAATCTGTCTTGCTGCTCTACTATGACTTACGTTTTGGTCTCTATTTTTCTTGGACCAATTCCAAAGTTAAGATCTTTTTAATCTCTTCTCAAATATCCATCAATTTCTCAAGTGTTTTCCTACAATTTTCAGTCAGACTCAATTAAAATAATATAGGCAAAATAATTTTAACATTAACTATAATATTGCAAAAGAATGGGTGTATTCTTTTGCAAATCCCGTTCTGCTTGTGGGTGGAAAATCCACAAGCAGAATGGTATTTTTAAAATCACTTTTGCCTTGCATGTTTAATTACAAAAAGCTTATCTTTGATTAAATCCTCAAAGCTTGTTATGTCAATCATTGAGGTTTTTTTCCAGTTTTCTTGGAAGATAAAAATTTAAAGCCTTTTCCTAAACCACTTATATCATAGGAAAACACTTCCTGAGATCAAAAATGTATGAAACTTGAGCTGTTTGTTCAGTGACAGCTAATTACAATATATATTCTGTAATTCATAGGAAAAAGGTATTACAAATATTTTGCTATTACATTTTTTTCATTCAGAATCTAATAGTTGAAGAACATCAACACTTTTACACCAATATGAATTGAAATTCTTATGTGAATATGAAAAGTGCATAAAAGAAAATTAGTCTACCATTTCAGTTATAGACAGCAAGCAAAACAAACTGGTTAGTGCAATATCTCCTTTGAAGTTAAGAAAACCATGGACAAATAAAAGCACATATTAGTTTATAAAGTTGGGCTATTGACTGTTCTCTTCCACCTTTCACACTTTATATGACCTCAAATTGTATTGAGGAACATTTCCAACTTTCTGGACAAATTAGGTAAACAAACAAGGGGGCAGGTTACATTGATGTTCCATGTGATCCAACAGAAAAAATTCTGCCAGAAAAATGGAAGTTTCCATTAGACTCCAAAAATGTGGAAACTAACTCCAGAGGCTGGAAAGGGGCAGACTATTTCTTTGATTCTCCTATTAACAATAATACCAGTTTTGCAACAATACATGCATGTAACAGCTCAATAATTTCTTAACTTTGAGTACAACGGTTTAGAAATGTGCTTTTGAACTCTCCAGATTGCAATTTAGAAAACAATTATAGATACCTTAAATAGCTACTCCTACATGAAAGAAAAAGGCCTGAACTCAAAATGCAATGCGGAAACCAATGGCTGACCCATGGCCAGATCCTATACATATATATTCAGGAAATTCCTGAGTATCTAATTGAATAGACATAGTTGCAATCATTTGCCTATGTAATTTGGAATAAAATCTGTAACTATAGTAGCATTTTCTTTCAAGTATACAGATTCAAATTTTCAAAAGGGTCTTAGGCAGAAAAACTGGGTTATCATCACCATATTATGTTACTATTATGTAGCTGGAGTATCAAAGCATCATTTGCAGATGAGGCTCTACAAAGTAATTGGTTAATTCCCAACCTTATTAATTCTATTCAAGACTGCTTCCCATCCAATAGTACCTTATTTCAAACAGGAGGGGATTCCTCTCCAAGATTTATGTCCCAGCTGGAGTATATTGGAAGGGGGGAGAGAGGAGAAGGAGAGAACAGGGTCAAAGGAAGAAAGTATCTGATACTGGGAAAAAGTTAGCATCCTTCATCAGTGCAAACTACCCTGTACAAATATCCCAATCCAGAGAAAGAAACTGAAAAGCCAGTATGGGGCAGTGGTGAAGGTGCTGGATGAGAAACCAAGGAGACTTAGAGTTCCAGGCCTGTTAGGCATGAAAAGTGGCTGGATGAATCACTCACTCTCTCAGAACAGCCCACCTCACGGAGTGGTGGTTGTGAGGAAAACAGGAGGCAGGAGAATTAGTTTTTCCCCTTGAGTTATATATAAAAAGACGGGATAAAAATATAATAAAAAAGAACATCCCTGGTTTTAAAATTATATGAAAATATAGATTTGTTTTATGTTTATCTCAATATATAGTAAGGCTGAATCCCAAGTATAATTACTCAGTCTATGAGTAAATTTGCCTACAAATTGACTAATAGTCCAAGAAGTAATACATTTGAGTTATTCAAAGACAGGGGTGTCAAACTCACGGCGTCATATGATATATCACAACTTTTTCCCCCTTTGTTAAACCGGGCATGGGCATGGCCAGCATGTGACGCATCTGGCCCACAGGCTGCGAGTTTGACAGCCCTGACTTAAGGTAATGATAAGTGCTATTTATTTGGAATTAACATGTGGCTTGATAAACATTCAGTCCCTCGGGATAAGGCGGTATAGAAATATTATTAAATTAAATAAATTCAGACTGATATAAAGAAAATTCTCATAGCAGCTGATACCATTTTGCAAAAACATACCACTGGCATGTATGTGAGCCCAAATGTTGAAAGAAGATGGAAGATTTACTCAAGTCCTATATTAGCAACCTGTCTCTGTCAGTTATTTCCCGAAAACTAATACCTCAAAGCTGTTTTGTAAACTTCCTATTCCTTGTTCAGCCCAACCACTAACACCTTTTAAGATACCAGCCCATACATATAAATACAAGTTTATATTGGAATTTCCAGTACTCCCAACATTCATAAAATTTATTATCTACAACTTGATTGAGTACAAGACAAAACTACCACTATGAACACTTGAGTCATTATACATTAAGAATAAGCAATACATTGAAACTTTGCCAATGTTTTAATTTTTGTCAATTCAATACATTGCTAAATGCTTTTTCTCACAAAACTTATTTTTACATGTTTCTCCACCAGTTATTTGGTGCTTGAGTCTTAAGGAAGTAGTAGTATTATATGGCAGAAAGACCTCCACCCAGTGTGTAAATGATTCCTTCACTCACCCTTGTCTTTGCTAATGTAGGTCCATTGAATATTTTCAGGTTCCATTGCTTGATCTCCACTATAGGAAGAAGGCATGTACATAAAGAGAAATGAGAGGATAATAAATTGAGCATGAACAAGAATATCAGTATCTGTATCACTATTGCTTGGAAAGCAATTGGGGTAGCAGCAAGAGTTAAACTTATGGCATTAATGCCTGCAATTCTTAATAAACAAAGAAACAATGAAGCAATACTATATTCTTGACAAATGTAGTACAGGTGATTGGAGGATTTAAAATGAGACAACTTGAAGACCTGCTTTGAAGGGAATATTTAATGTTTTGTAACACTCTTCATCAGTAGATTTTTGTTGGGCTGCTACAGACTTCATTTTCAGAACATCCATCTAAAATAAGCAGAAACTAAGAAATCCTCCTGATCTCAAACAGAATAATATAAATTGCATTTTTGGAAAGTGCCAGAATGCATTTATTTCTCCTTGAGGCTTTCTGCACAATAACAAGCTTGCTGCTTCTTTCAGAAACTTACACATATAGCCCTAATAGTGTTTTATAACCAACTATTGCAAATGTTCCCTTTTAAATAAAAGCACTGCAAAATTATTGTGCTGACCAAAGTCTTTTTTGAATATTAAAAGTAAAAAGATAGAAGAATGCTACACTTGCATGGAAGATATTCCAATCATGCAGAATTTAAAACCCAGAATTCTGCTACTGACATTTTCAGACAAGACTAGCTATGGAACTAAAACATTTTCAACTATATACAAAAGTAAATGGGAAAATTTCGAGGTTATTTATCCTGCCAAGGTTTAGCATGGTATAAGCCAATTGACAAATTTTGATTTTGATTATTTACTAAAAAAAGTATACTTCCTAGTACAAAGCCACTTAAAAATTGTACTGCACAAAATCTAGCTAATACAATGAAAAGTTAGGTCAATGAGAACCAAAAGCCACGTGCCATGGTGTGTCACAAATACAGGTATGGTTTTAGAAGATTTAATGCAGAGTCTCAAAATGATTCAACCTTCTTTGCAAGTTCACTCATCAGGTGGTTCCATCTCCTCTGAAGGTACAATGTCTTGTGTTTCTTTTGTTTCTTCTTCTTCTTCATGTTCTGGATTCTGCTCGGCAGCAAAACCTTGAGATGTGGTCAAATTCCATTCCTTCATTTGTCCTTGTAGTTCTTCTCCACCACCTTTATTTTCTGCACTTTCATCAGCCACTGGATTTTCCTCAGAAGGATTGTCATCACTTTTACTTTGCTCTTCATTTAGGTTTCCTTCACCTTCAGCTGCTCTCTCTTCAATGATCCCACTTGTTCCCGCCTCACTTTCTTCATGTTCCTCTTTCTCTTCAGGATCATCTGTGAAGGGATTTTCACCCTACAAAACACGACACTGTACTGAGTTTTAGACATTTTAGTCAAAAATTATCAATGCCCAGAATTATAAAAAGATATTTCTTATACAAATATATAGTTGTGGTATTATTTTTTATTAATGCAATGGAAATGACACTTGAAAATAATCAAATGGCATAATTCCACTAATGGCCAATAAAGCACCCAACAAACATCTGTTTTAAGAGATCAATGAAGTTTCTACTCCAGATTTGAAATACATATTGAATTGGAAGAAAGGAAAAGCTGAAACTCTTGAATATATGCTGACATTTTGCTAGCCATGCTGCTAACATCTTCAAAGCAGATCTGAAACTTAACTTGGGCAATAGGTGGCAGAGTCTTATATGTGGTGTGAATTTAGTGGAGCAGAATGCCTACAACCAATCACTAACTGCCATGCAAATGGAACTAACTGCTATTTTTCTGGTATGAATTATTTGGATCCTTATACACTTCTATTGTTTCTCTAATAATTTTGATAATGTTGGCAGAATGCTGATTCTCTCCAGATTTATTTTGTGAAACGGTCCTTGCAGTTGAGGTCTGAACATAAAAAACAATAATTGGATAAGGATGAAACTGAATACATCTATTTTGGAAACCATGACATTCCAACCGAAGCACATCTTGATAATGCTAAAAAAATCCATTCTCATAGGAAAATAAATATAATTGAGAAATACCAAGAACATTTAAATTTAAATGTCAATAATCCATAAAACTGGAGCTAAAGGTAAATATAATATCTAGCAGTAAAGGAACTTGTTGCACTATTAAAGTTGAAAGTTATAATAATAAAAAAATGGAATCTAAGAAATAGAAGACTGAGAATCTGGACTCAGAAACAAAAACTGGATACAGAAAAAAACAAAGAATTTGAGTGCAATAAGAGAAAATAAGCACAAATGTAATACAAACATCAGTAATATGCTGAAAAAATAGTGTACCTAAAAATAAGTCTCAGAAAAAAATGTTTGCTAACCTTTAGATACCTCTCCAATTTTTTACTGATAAGTTTATTGTTAAGAATACTCCTTGCAACTACTAATGATGACTTCTTGGACTGTTCCATCATAGCCTAGAAAACAAAACCGACAACAACAACAAAAAAAAGAAATCATGCATATCATTATTTACAACATGAATGTACATTTTTTTCATTTCAAAGCGACATTCACTTAATGTTAATCATTCACTTAGAGGACAAGGTAAGGGAAGAGGCATAGGTTCAGCTATAACAAAAAGCAAGTACCCTGCATGTGTCGATCAATTAAGTTCCATAATTAGTCTTTTTTAATAAGTTACAATGACCATCAGAACAAATGCATCTGGTATATATTGGACCACTCGCATAAAGATTCTGTTAGTTTCAAGATAGAGAACTCAAAGAAAACAGTGAATTGCAAGCAAAGATATCTATACATTTTGTGTAATAAGAAATGTACATAATCAAAAGGGAAACTGCATCTTCAATCACAGAAATGAAAATATAAGATGCCACTTGTAACTATTTATATACTATACTTACACAGAAGAGAAGAATCTTATTATACAAAAATAAAAACTAAAATACTAATGTATACACCGTATTATCCACTTATTTTGAAATGGAACAGGCCGTTTCTTAATTTTATTTTGAAATGAACAGGCATTTATTACAAACAATTTATATTACTATTTTAGTAATGAATCTGCAAAATTTTTGGCATTTACTTGGATTGTACTGCATGTACAGTACTCTACCTCGGGCTGCCTCTGAAGAGTATCTGGAAATTTCAGTGAGTGTGAAATGCAGCAATGGGAGCAGTGATGTATGTTTCTTCATGAGCTGTATTGGTTGCCAGTTTGTATTGGGTCCAATTGAAAGTGCTGGTGTTGACCTTCAAAGCCCTTCATGGCATGGGACTGGGTTTTGCAGGGAGCACCTCTTCCTGATTTAATCTACCTATCAGATCCAGCAGAAAGGGCATGATATGGGCTCTGTTGCCTAAGGAGTTACATTTGGGGGGCTCTAGCGATGGGCCTTTTCTGCTGTGGTGCCCACACTGTGAAGTTTTCTCCTCCCTGAGGTGATGTTGGCCTTGTCAATATTGAGCTTCCGGAGGTCCACAGAAATGAAGAACCCAGGGGACAGTTAACCAGTGCAGTGACTCCACTATTTTTAACATTCCTTCATCTAATATTTTTGTTTTAGCTTGATTTTCATGCTTTTTAATTTATAAACTGTTTTTAGATTTGTTATATAGCCCCTGGGGTTTCTTCTTTCTGAGATGGGCAGTTATATAAATTGGTTTAATAAATAAATAAATAATTCACTTACTCTACGGTTGTGGTTATGATCAAGAGATTTCAGATGTTTCTGGATGATTCCATATTGCATTGGGATGAAAAGGTCACAGGCAACACAGTGAGCAGCCTCCACCTTTTTTACAAAATGTTCCATACCTATATCTAAGTAAAATAAAGTCCATACATTACAGCCTATAGGAGAATATATATTACTATATAAGACAACCTCTGTCTATCAAGGAACCTAGAAACATTGCTTCTTCTGTAAGATTCCAGCAATATCATCAGATTAATTCCAAAAATAAATTTAATAAATATTGATGAAGCTGAATAATAACAAAAGGTGGAAACCTATCCATACAAATTAGAAAAAGGAAGTGGTGGATAGATCTTCATTTTTTAGGGTACTGTCACTTGTAAATAAAAATATTTTTCTAAGAAACATCCCTATTCTGTATAATATCCTGAAACTGCTTGTAATAACATTATTATATATTCTTTCCCATGAAGTAGTTATGAAATTATTTGGACATGGAGACAGCTTCCAAAGCTGTGTATAAGCCTGGAAAAATTAACTCATTATTATACCAATTTGAAAAGATGTTTCTATGTGCTCCTGTATTATCATGACTCAAAAGATCTTAACTAGCAGAATATAGAATTTAGGACCATTATACAAAGAATATGAAGCGTTTGCTAATCAACACTCTATGACATTTTTATAATAGTTATACAAAAAAGGAACAAGTATACACTTTATACCTGAATTTCAAGATACTTTCAGATAAAAAACATATAGGAGCTGCGGTAGTGCAGTGGTTAGAATGCAGTACTGCAGACTACTCTGCAGACTTGCCAATCAGCAGTTTGGCTGTTCGAATCCCACCAGGCTCCAGGTTGACTCAGCCTTCCATCCTTCTGAGGTCGGTAAAATGAGAACCCAGATTGTTGG
>JANHJO010001964.1:75911-93014 GCA_032468235.1 Pseudoxyrhopus heterurus | reverse complement strand
CTGCATTTGTTTAAATTTCAGCTCAAGGATAAATATCCTGATTTTTTTTGTAGAATTTGCCGATACAATCCAGAATCTACTGTTCCATCAATGAATGTCAGACTTTCAAGATTCTGAAGATGCAAAGAAGCTTCAATGATTATCTGGCTACCAGGATTTATAGCTGGCACAAGTTTCTTCGTTGGAATGCATTTTTTCCTCCAGATGTAATACTTCTCATCAATGGCAAACATTTCTACTGTAGTCTCATTTGTGCACACTTGTTCATTGGTTTCTTTAATGATGGGCTCATGAACACTGATAAGAGACAATGCAAGAATGGCTCATAGATCCTTTATTACCTCTTTGTAGTTTCCCATAGTATTGTATACTTTGTTTTCAGGGTAATTTCTGCAGGACCATTTCTGAGAAGAATAACAATACTAGAGTACATTTTTTCAATCTGTATGCTATCTCCTTGATCATGATCTGACAGAGGCCAATAACTTTGGCAATGATTTCAGTACCATTTCCATCCACAAGGGCATCACCAAACCCTTTTCCAAAGTCTGTAGAGATCTCTCTTGATTAGAACATGATCCATTTCCACGAACTTGGATCAGGAAGAGCAGATTCCAATGGTGACAACTAACTGTGATCATCAACAGCAGATTCCAGTTGTGCAAACTCTCCTTTTTAATAGAGGAGAACACCTTAGACTCATACCTGATCGTTAACTTATTTGTAGAAGCCTGATATATTGACTGGAACATCTAATTCAACTTACCACTTAAGAGAGGTGGTAATCTTAAAATTAAAATTTACTTTTCTAACAAAAAAACAGTAAATATTGATTCAACGTGTTCAGTAAAGATGTGGCACAGTGCACTGTTCTAGTATTGTTCATTTAGCCAGTAGTGGAGAATTGGATAATTCCACAGACATCTTCTATTATACTGTCTCTGTACGTACAAAAAGATTTGTGGCTACACTTTATAACAACAAGAAAATATTTTGAGCCTCATTAAGTACCGTATCTATGCATATTATGGTCAGCAATTCATATCTGAACAAGGATACTTCAGTTAGATGAATGATAATCCTATTAATGAACAAAGGTGTACTTTCATATACAATTTTGAATTATTTTTAAAATGCATGAAAATATATAGAACAGCATTTCTCAGCTCTTTCCTTTAAGTACACTACTAACATTAGCAGCAGCATTTAAAGATTACATCTGACTCACCCAAACAGTATCTATGGCATTCCAAAATTAAATTAAAAATTACATTTTAAAAAAATTAAAAGATCCAATATATGTAAGGTTGCTAAATCTTACTTGCAAAATTTGAGGTTTCATAATCTCCTGAAATTTGTTTTTCATTTGACATTCAGATGAAGGGTCACCTGAAGTAACTTTACAAACCATTAGAATAAAATCATTAGTAGAACTATTCTACTATTATACACATAAATGTTTCAAAATGTTTTATAGATTTATTTCTGTAATATTTTATCTAAGTAAATAAAAGTTTTTAATCATGAAAATTGCATACTAGGCAATAAAATCTATGATTAATATTAATATTCACCCTACACATCCTTTATACAAGTTTTAAATGATTAGATATGTATTAAAAGTAAGCTGAGGCACAGAGAAGAGTTTCTCCACCATGGATACCACACAAGGTTCAGTAGCAACCGCGAGAGAAGGTAGACTCACATTTGGCATCCTGGGAGTCTGCCTTGTTGCTTGAAGATTCAGGAGAAAGTGAGGTTCCTATTCGGTTTGGAATCTGATCTAGTGACCCAGCCAGAGAATTATTCTTCTGGAGGAGTGGCGAGCTCATCTCTGAGGTAATCATCTCCTCTTCTTCCTCAGAAACCATAACTACCAAACGACAGAAGGGATTATAGGGATTGAATTGAAAACTGTAGATTAGGTTTGTGACAATATTAAGTACTATATAAGCTATTCACTATTTGACCAGGTTGTAATTAAGAAAAAATATTTTTCCTGATAGACATAAACTATACTAAGCTAACAATGCAATTTTATGTTTGGAATTAAGTCCCATGAAGATCAATTAGATTTAGTTTTGCTGCATATGTATCTTATTAGAAAAAATGGAACATTAAAATAGGATATACATAATACAATCCTTATTTTTCCTCAAAATGTATATGGAACATTTTTAAAAATCAAAATATGGAAAATAAAATTAGCTATGTACAAATATTACAAATCAGATTATTCCATTATACATAAATATAACAGCCAACTAAATTGAAAAGCTTGAAACATTCAAACTTGAAGGAATAAAATAAAAATACAGAGATAATTAAATAAAAAAATTCTATAGGTAAATAAAAAAACAGATTGTTTTCTTGGTTAGAAAGTCACAAAATATTTTGAATCAATATTCACTGAATGAACTAAACAAATTTATAAATGAAAGGTACTATAACAACATCTGAAATTCTGCTACTTGCTTAGATGCCAGTTTCTATTTCAGAAAACTATTCCCTGCTTGTACATATGAACATAAGAAAAGCCCTGTGAGATCAGGCCCAAGGCTCACCTTGTACAGCATGCTCTGACACATAAGTGACCAATTTGATTCATTATCCATTCTGGATTGGAGAATGATAGCCTCCTTCTCCTACTTAATTTTCAGCAATTAGTTTATAAAGAATGCTGCCTACAGCCAAGGGAGTGGTTAAAAGCCATTAGCATTAATATATATTGATTTCTTCATGGGTCTGTTCAATCCCCTTTTAAATCCAACTATATTGGTTGCCCATTCTACAACTACTGACAGTGATTAATTATGCTGTATGTGAAAAAGTATTTCCTTCTTTGGTCCAGAATCTCTTTGGATTTAGTTTCAAAGTACCTCACTCAGTGGCATCTACAATTCTGTTAAGCATATAAAAATTCAGTGCACACGTAGCGGAAAAGTTGTAACAGTAAAATCCAGTTAATTTAAATCATTACCTGAAGGTCAATATGCCAATTACACAATTTACAAAATGTAATTTGTAACTGGTAAAATTACCAATTTCCAAAATAAAATAATTTGGAAAAAAATTACAAAGGCAATGTTTCCCCATAACAGAGAGGGGAAATTTCCAATCAGAATTGTGCATGAACCACGATTCTATTAAAGCAAAGAGTTAGCATAGTATATTGGGACCAAATCTCCACTCAACCATAAAGATGACTGGGTGACCTTGGATCTTCACTACCTCAACCTATTTTATTTCATAGGTCTGCTGTTAAACAATTTATCCTATCCTAAGCTCCATGGAACAAAAGCAAGGTAGGAATGTATTTAATAAAACATACTTCAAAATAACTTATGAGTAAATATACGTAGGTTCAAACTATAAAGAAAATACTGAGACACAATAGTAAGTTTAGGGATCTTCTATTAAATAGAATTGATTCAATTTTTGCTACACACCAGAGATAATTATATTTTATAAACTCAGGAAATTAATTAACAGAATCAACAGCATATCAAAGTATAACTTTCTTGTATTATTTTATCTTCTAGTACAGTTAGCTTTAAAGACAGAATCAATCATTCTGGGGTATTTAAACTTGGGCATATATGAAACATTTTTTTTCATAACCATAGCACTAACATCTTATATATTTATTCACAGTGTGTCCCAGTCCCTTTCATATGCCTTTAGGTTTTTAGCTAGATGAGTTAATAAACACTACATTTAAAAGGATTTTCAAAAATCCATCAGAAGACCGATATTCATTAGCATGAAGGCCGCTCTGTTTAGAACTGACACGATTAGGAAATAGTAACAATTGAGTGTGGAAGATTATCCTCGCCACCCCCTCCCCGCCTTCAAGAACAAATATACTTTATAAAACGAACTCTTCTCCAAACACCAGGTTTCCCCATATTAGTTAGAGGCAGGGACCAGCTGCGACAGGCGCTGGCCAGTGGCTGCGGGTGCTGCAAGCTGAAGGAAAAGGCGGATGAATGAATGCTGACCACTGTTGTCGTTGAAGACAGGGGACCGAGGCCTTGACAGAAAAGAGATCCTGGCCTGCGATCGGGCAGGCGAGGGAAACGGGGCGCAGCTACTTGTCACTCAACGCCCTCCGACGCCTCCCTCCAGGGAGCAACCAGCGCCGCGATCTCTTCGGGCGCAGCCCGGGCGGATCCGGAGGCCGGGAAAGGGGGTGTCCGAAGAGGGAAGCGACATCTAAGCTGTCACGCCGAGCTCGGCCTTCCTACTGGGCAAGCCGAGTTTTCCCCTTTTTTGTTGTTTTGTTGTAACTTCCAGGGTCTTACCGGCCTCCGAAGGCGGCCCCGCACCCTCTTCCTCTTCTCGGGGCCGCGCCGCCGCCACCGCTTTTGTCGCCTTGGGCTGAGAGAGGGTGGAGGCCGCCATCTTGGCTCCGGCACATGCAGGGCGGCAGCGAGGCGGGACGGTGGAGCGCCGAAAACTCCAGCTGAGACCGATCAGCTGAAGTAATCGAGCGCCGAGCCAAGCTAGAAAAGCCAGCTCCGGTAGAGCCAAGAAGTATCCAAAGATCGGGAGCAACCCAGGAGCTTTCCCAACAGCCAAGCTAAAGATTCAAGGGGAACCATTCCAGCACTAAACTACCGATTTGTCCAAATCCATATAAGGAAAGGGAAATTCAGCTTACTGTGCCAGCAGACCAAAGCAGTAACTACCGTAATTACAATTTAAGCTTTCTACAATGCTGGGGGATTTGGATAAATGAATCGGTTTAGCTGAACTCTTTAAGTGGAAATGTTTTTCAGATTCGACCCTAAAGAATATAGCATCATTAACACAACGGATACATCTTTATTTATGAACAGATAGCATGTCTAAATCACAGCTTTTATGAAATTAGTAAACACCTAGAATTTAATTTGTTCAATACTTATTGCATCCTAAGGTCAGACTGCTTTCAGAACTATAAAAAGAGGTGAAGAATTTCATAAAAATGATTATCACAGATATAAATGAATTCTGGGATTACTAAAGCTTTAAAGTACATATATTTTGTGAGATGCACCAGTTTGAAAATTCTGAGGAAGAATGCAATGGAAATTCTGAACAATTACTAAAAAACTACAAGGGGTGTCGATGATGCTATCAGGAGCCAAGATTGATTTGAGGAAAAAAAATTATTTCAGTGCCACAAAACAGTTATTTCTTTCAAAATATTTTTTTAAATCAAACATCTAAATCCAAATTACAAAATGGTTATTTTATACTACAGGACACCAATCTGTCACAACTGCCAACGTGGCTACCCGGAACTTCCCCTTATTATGAAATGCTCTCCCAAAGATCACTATTTTTACATAAGTTTCATTGCATTTTATTTAGGAAAAAAGATACTATACCATGAAACCTAATGAAATTGTGTTTCAAACCAAATTCTTCTATTACATGTACCAAGTCTCCAAACTGATTCCTGGCCTGAAATTCTGACAAATGGCTAAACCTGATAAACTACTAAGTACTTGTACCTGTCAAAATTACTACTCATCACAGTTCTGTAAATGGATGGCTTTCTGCAGGCTAGGGAGTGGGCGAACTTTTCTCCATGGTAAATGAGGAATAGTCCATCAATTGTACACCAGAACTGAGACAATTGGGATAGTAATGTGGCCCCAAATGTATGCTGATTAATTTTTCTGCTGGTCGACGGCTAGAGAGGTATAACTTTAACTGAGTCATAATAAAAAGGTCTTTGCCTAATTTTTTTTTTATTAAGATGCACTAATCACATCTTCCAATAATGTGGTCGTATTTATTAAAGTTGTAAGTTCTTCACCACTTTCTTCACTTTTTCAAAATAGCAGGTACTCTGTATTTTAATACATATTCATATACACATTACATCTCTAGACTATTATTCTATACCCATTTACCAAAAAATAAGTCCTATGAAATTCACTGGGTCTTGCTTCACAAAAGAGACAATACAATTGACTTTTGTATGTAAGAAAAATAGATATTATTGTATTACAATCTTACATTTACCAATTCCTAATGAGATTTATTCCAATGTAAATGCAGATTAAAGAACAAAAATTTAATAAAATTATTTTTAGGTTTTGATTAATCAGAAATGCTGAACAGTATATATTTAAATTACTGATATATTAGAAATGATAGTTTTTTTAGTTTATGTTATTAAAATATATTAATGGAGCTTGGTACGTTGAGAAATAAAAGGTAGCCTCAGAAAACATATTTTAAAAATATGCTTAGTGATATTTGGATTCCTAGACTTTCTTAGAAAACACAAATAGTATACAGGTAGTCCTCGACTTACCACAGTTCATTTAGTGACCTTTCAGAGTTACAACAACACTGAAAAAAGTGACATGACTTTTTTCACACAACTGTAGCAGCACCCCCATGCCACCTGATCCAAATTCTGGCATGTATTTATGACGGTCGCAGTGTCCAGTGTCCTGGCTTCGTGTGATCCCCTTTTGTGACAAGCAAAGGCAATGGGAAGCCAGATTCAATTAACAACCATGTTACTAACTTAACATCTGCAGTGATTCACTTAACAACTGTGGCAAGAAAGTTCATAAAATAGGGCAAAATTCACTTAACAACTATCTTGCTTAGCAACAGAAATTTTGGGTTCAGTTGTGATCATAAGCTAAAGACTACCTGTATGGCTAAGGCTAGGGCTTTGTTTGGGAATAGGCCTGCTTGACCAGCAAAAAAAAAAAAAAGGTATAGGATTGAAAACTATCTTATGGAGAAACCAGGAGGTACAAAAGTGCAAACTTGCACAATTTATTTTGTAATGTATGGGTATAATTTTGACTAGCCATGTTTTCCATGGCAGCTATTGTGAACATGTAAATTCTTCCACAGCAAACATTTTTGAGGAGGGATAACATGCTATCAACATTTCAAATGTCACCACTAGCGTAACAAAAAATTTACCTACTTTGATGCTAACTTAATATAAGATAAGAATATCTTATCATTCATCATGTCATTATTTTCCTCCCTATTTATATGGGGATAGAACATACACACGGTCATGATATGTTTTAAATGAGGCATTCTGAAAAAGAATGGGAGAAAAAGCAGAGTAACAACAAATCAATGCATCTGTATAATTAATTTTTGATGAAGTTGTGTTTTTTTTCTTCAAAACATTGCTTACCATCATTCAAATTGCTCCAAGTAACTTGCACTAATGTGGGATTTGGTGCACAGCAGGGGTCACCAACCCCTGGGCTACAGCACACTACTGGGCCTTGTGTTGTTTGGAACCAGGCCACAGAGGTGACAGGCAAATACACACGCATTTACCCACCGCTTGCACAGAACCATCCCCCCCTCCGCTGGTCCACAAAGCTGGAAAGGCTGGGACCCTCGTGTATAGAATGCCAGCTAAAAGCCTAGGCATGATATCAGTTGCTTATATCAGTTCCTATACTCTTTCATGTATTGTAGCAGGTCCGAAAGTTATTCAAGTGCAGAAAATATGAATTCAGATATATTTACTTACAGTAGAATTCTAGGCTACATATTAAAAATAGTTTGCCAATAGTAAATAAATGGAGCAATTCTTTGTGACCCATCCTTGAAAGTTGATACATGTTTTTTTCCTCTTTTGTAAAAAACTGTACAATTTTTATGAATTAAACTCCAATTTTTCATGCATTTCCTATTTCAAAACTGCGGAAAACTTGGCTACCAACATTGTCAATTAGTCCAACAAAATTCAGTGATGCAATCAGATGAGGCTGCAAGATTAATTTTAAAAAATGGTCTGGTGGATGTGAAATGCCTAACCTTCTCCTGAGGATAAAACTGATAATGGTACTACTTATATGCTACTTCCAATACTAAAGAAAGCATATTTCCAAATACTAATTGCTTAAAAATAGGAAGGTTGGTGCTTTCAAATATTCCTTGAAATGTTCTCTCAATACGTTTCCTGTTGTAGAAAACAGAATAAAGGATTAGTAGTCCCTTGATTTAATCTAACAAAGCTCTTATGTTCAATTTGTCACTTCATCAGCTGGAATTTCTGTTTTTTGTGCTCTAATTTCTAATTAAGCTCTCAGGATGGAAGTTCGTTCTCTGAGCGTGTGGGTTGGCTTCCGAACATTACCTGGCTAGGTAACATCTTTAGTGGAGTTTAGGGGGTGTCAGTGTTCTTCTGTTTATAAGGGCTTTGTGTGGTCAGTAGGTCTTGTGATAGTGAGGTCATGTCAGGTGAGGGTCCCATCAGGTCAGGGCCTTGTGATGGGTCAGGTGTGAGTCACCTGTGAAAGTCTTGTGATGGGGAGGTTACATCAGATGAGGGTCATTGGGGGGTGAAGTGCTGGTTGGGGGAGGCTTGCATGGATTGTTTAAGGGTCGGTGCTGTCTCTGGTTGGCTGCGCGGTTGATTTGGATTCTGAGGGGTTTGTAGGCTGGTTGTAGGTCAATGTGTCTGTTGATGGAATTGCTTGTGGAGTGCCAGGCTTTGATGAACTCACGAGCATGGTGGGTGATAGCATGGCTGATGATTTTTGTGTTGCTCCAATTGAACTGGTGCTGTTTGGTGTCAGTGTAGGCAGAAATTAAGGATTTGGGATTGTGGTGTTTGACTGCTAGCTGGTGTTCATGAATCCTGTTTTAATTGACCTACTGACCACATGAAGCCCTTATTAACAGAAGAATGCTGACACTGACATCCCCTAAACTCCACTGAAAATGTTACCTAGCCTGGTAATAAAACATTTGGAAACCAACGCACAAGCTTGGAGAACGAACCTTCACCCTCATCCTATACCTGAGCTACAGATATTCACCACTATTAAGCTCTATTGCTGTGGACCCTTTTGATCAAGGAATTCTGGTTGGTAGAGTTCAGAAGAGCCTTTTCTGTTGCGGCTCCTGCCTCTGGAACATGATGCCCCCCTAAGGTGAGGTCCTTACCCATCCTTTTGGCTTTCTAGAAGGGTCAGAAAACTCTGCCAATTGGCCCAGGGGCCTGATAAGGGTGTGTTATAGTGGAAGTGGCTAATGACTGAAATATGACCCTGAAATATGAACTCCAAATTCCAGCTGATGAGGTGGCAAATTGAACATAAGAGCTTCTCCCTATGTGCATCTTGTTCCCTTCCTTGCATCTTTATAAATTTTTAAATCAATTTTAATGTTAGTATTTATTGTTTTAATGTCTTAATTTTTATCTTGTTGCTTTTATTTGGATGCAAGCTACCTAAAGATGCTTCTAAGTGAGATAGGTGACATATAAATTTAATTAATAAATAAAGTATCTAAAAGGTATAATTTTTTTTAAAAAGTTTCGTTTTCTATTCTTTACATTAAAAATATGCTTCAGGAGTTCTCTAACTAAAAATAGGCATATTACTTAAAATAATATGTATGTCTTTTAAAATGTTAAATATTTCCCTTAATATTCCACTGTGTCTTTTTAATTATTTCATTTTTTCCCCTTACTTGAAAATTCTCTTCATGCTACCTTAGGGATCACTGGTACATTGCCACCATATAATGTGAGTGCATTTTCTACCCAGTACAAGACACTTTGCTAATGGCTTATGTGGATTCAGACTGGCATTTTTTTATATATAGCTTAGAAAGGACTTTTTGCAGTTTTTCACAATTTCATAAAATTTTATCCTTAAAATTTGGGTCAGCTTCAGATTCTTTTTTACTTTATTTTTTTATCTCAACCCCAATTAATAAAGAAAGTATATTTATTTTGATCCTCTAAAGAAGTTGCTTTTCTTGTCTGTACAAGAACTACCTGTTGTATTCCACCCTTCTTTGTGCTTTCAGTTTCTTTTTATAGAGAGTATGTACATTGTTAGGGAAATGTTTAATGAAACAGACTTTACTCTAACATAGGAATACAATAGATATACTCGTATTCTATGTACATATGACCCAAGTCAGATTAAATCTTAGGTCCTCTAGATGTGAAAGGCTACATATTCCCTCACTGAGAACTTTTGCAACTGAATACTGAACAAGATTATATTTTAAAGACTTAAATATTCTATGCATGCCTTCCCTCAAAGAGAATAGCAGAAACTGCAGCCATTGGGATTATTTTTCTATATCATTGTGATATTGACACTTCTAAATTCTTCATTAGTTCTTCCCCCAATTAATAAAAACTATAGCTGCACTGATTATCTCCTCTCATATTTCATCATTTTTTTACTTCTCTAACTTTTCCTATATATTAGGTAAAGGTTTCCCCTATCCAGTCCTGTCCAACTCTAGAGTTCATCTCTGTTTCTTAGCCAAGGGAGCCACATTGTCTGAAGACATTTCCATGGTCATGTCGTGTGGCCACCATGACTATACATCAAAGGCGCACGGAACACTGTTACCTTCCCACCAAAATGATACCTATTTATCTACTCTTATTTGCATGCTTTCAAACTGTTGGATGGCCAGGTGCTGGGGAAAGTTCTAGCGGGATATAACCCCGTTGTGCTCTTGTCTCGAATCCGGAGTATCAGCTTTCCAATTGACATGCTCAGCATCTTTAACTACTGAGCCATTGCGCCTCCACTCCTATACATTAAGAGTGGAAAATTATTGCCAGTTTGTTTCTAGTCTGAACGAATCTAGATTGCATTACCTGGTTTGGTCATCACACTGTTAATTTAAATGCATTAGAAAAACAACAGAATTCTTTGAATACTTGGAACATAATACCAACTTCCATTTTATTGATTGATTATGTGTCTTCAAGTTCTTTTTGACTCCTAGCAACCACATAAGATAAATCTTCTCCATGACAATCTATCCCTAACCTGTTCTTTCAAGTCTCCCAATAGTAAATTCATTGCCACTGTATCTGAATCCAACCACCTTGTGCTGGTTGTCCACTTTCCTTCCAACTTTCCCAGCATTATAGCCTTTTTCAGAGATATAGATATTTGCATAATATATCAGAAGTAGCATAGTTTGAGCCTGGTCGTGTGGGCATTTGTGAGAACTTTGGGTTGATTTCGTCAATGAGCTATAGGTTTATTTTCTTGGCTGTCCACGGCATTCTCAGGAGTCTTCTCCAACACCAGAAGTCAAAAGCGTTAATACTTTTCCCATCTTGCTTCTTTAAAGTCTATTTTTAGCTTTTACAGAGTATCACAGGGAATACTATGGCCTGCAAAATTCTGATCTTCGTAGGCATAGACACATCACAGCACTTGAGTATCTTTTCCAAGGCCTTCATAGCTGTTCTACCGAATGCTAGTCTGCAGCATATTTCTTCACTGTTTATTCTTTTATTGTTGATGGTTGATCCTAAATTGCTTTTTATGTTCTGTCTACCCTCCATTTTGATATCTTCATTGTAAATTCTAACATTGGTTGTTCTGCCATTAGTTTGGTCTTTTTTAATTTTAGTCCATTTTTTCACTGAGCTCTTTTAGTACAAGGGATTGCAGATCCTTTTTGTTTTTAGCTATCAGAATAGTATCATCAGTATAGGGCAGGTTATTGATTTTTCTTCCTTCAGTTTAAAACCATGCTCATCTTTTCCAATCCAGCTTCCCTTAATATATATTTGGTATATAGGTTGAATAAATAAGAGGAAAGCATGCAGCCTCGTTGCACTCCTTTGCTGATCTGAAGGCAGTCTCTTTCATCAAGTACTGTCCATACTGTGATTTCCTGACCTGTACATAAGTTTCTGATGAGGACAATGAGATGTCCTGGGATTCCAAATTTTTCTCAGCACTTTCCACAACTTGACATGATCAACACAATCAGAGGCTTTTCTCTAATTGATGAGGCATATACTGACCTCTTTTTTGTATTCTTTGGCTTTCTCAATTTTCCAGCATGCATCAGCAATAACTTCTCCTACTCTTTGGCCTTTTCTAAAGCCAGACTGAATATCTGGCATCACTTTTTCCACCCTGTATAGTGCTTGAGTGGGCGTTATGATTGTGTCTCCATATTAATTTTATCAGGGAAGTTTTCTCTAATTAATGTTTTTATTTTTCTGTAAAAATAAGTCTAACATGGGCTTTTCCTGAAATCATTATCATTATTATCATCTCATCTTTATCATACATATTTCATACGTTGTTTGTGTGTCCATCCCATAACATACCATAAAAGCATGGTTTAAAAACACATAAAGGTTAAAATTGATTACTTAAATATTAGGAAGAAAATTAATAAGGATTGTATTATGACATCAATGCTTGTTTTTCAAACAATTCTAGCTTTGCCGCTTTGAAAAGTTACCTACTGATATAGTGTGAATGTGGTTCAGCATTTCACAGACTGAAACTGTCTCACCATCTCTTTAAATTGCTTTTTGCCAGCAATAATCTCAAACTAATTACAGATACCCTGGCTTGGTCATTTTCCATATAATGAGCATGTGTTATTGGTCACGTTACATATTGATGCCTTCATCATATTTGTACTTTCTTTCTGTTCTATTTCACTATTTTCTCCTTTTCTTCCATCTTCCTCTTTTAACATTGTTCCCCTTTGCTCCTCATACTTTAAAAAAATATATTGCTGTTCTTTTTTTCTTCAAAACTCTAGCTCTAAAGCAAGGTACAGGCTTAAGTTAGGATTGAACCACCTATAATCAAATGCTGTAGAAAAAATGAAAATTAGTAAAGCTGAAATTAGCTAGAAGCCTGTATAACAAACTAGTATTTTGGGATGTCACAAGGTAAGCTACACATTGTTGCAGTACTTCTGTGGGCAATGTTGTATTGCAATTTTGTCATTTGCTCCTTTTTCCCTCCTAAGGACACATACAAAATCATGTCATAGTAGTGAAAAGACATATCCCCGGTTATAAATCAGCTTTCTATGGCCCTCCTCAATGGACCTGTAAAAACCACTGCACTTCAGCTTATCCATGTTTTCAGCAAACACTACCATTTATATCAAGCTGTTATCAAGGAAACTAGAGAAGGCAGAATATTTAAATTGTATTAGCACTGTTTCCTGGATACACGTACAGTTTAAAAGATGCTTACCATGTCTGAAAGCCTGCATGGTCTCATCTCCCCAGGAAGAAGGGAAAGGGGAAAAAGTTGATTGTGAAATGCTGTAATCAGATATGGGGAGGGTGGTTTTGCAAGGCCCGAACCCAAACATCTCTCTTTCTTGATTTGGAGATGAGGGGTCTGTTTCCATCACATACTGCAACACGGGGTGTTCAGATGAATTGGCTAGTAGCTCCTTCAAGATATTAATTGGTGAAATGGTAAGCTCCCAGTTAGTGATGCCAAAATCCCGCAGGTGGGCCCTGGCATGGCTGGATAACCCTGCACGTGTGTCAAAGCCAGCTCCACAGAATTCACATCTCATTAAACTGAACGTACTTGGATCAAAGTTTGCAACTATGAAAAACAAAATAATAATCAGTGTCATATAATGAAACCGAGAGGCCATCTATACTTCAGAAAACCTCTATTAGATCATAATGTAATAATATCCAGCTATTACAAAGATATTGTAAAATATTTTCAGGAAAGAAAATTGGAGAGCATACATACCCATCTTCAAGGAAATAAAAAAAAATTAGAAACATTGAAAAAATACAAATTGAATACATACTACCTTTTTTCTTCTTCTTTTGGAAGGAAAATTTTTGCTCAATAGCTTTCACTTCTTCTGCAGAGATGAAGTGACGGACATTGTAGCTCACACCCACCCTGTTCAGGTGGCCCCGCACATGATTGGCTAGACCAATCCCATTGTGGAATCTGTCAGGACAGTATGGGCATTTTCTCTCTTCATTTTTCAGCATTGTGGAATCTGTACCCAGAAGATCATCCAGTTCAAGAGATCCTTCTAGAGAGGAATCTAACAGAAATACACCTAAGGGAAGAGATTCCTCCATTCCAAAGTGCCTTGCAGGTGACAACTTTTTTCTCAGATTCTTCATCTTCGGCTTCTTCCTCTTTTTGGGATAAATATTAATTTCGTCAACAAGAACAATAGGAACCATATGATGTAACTGCTGTTGCTGTCCTGCTGATAGGGTTGTACAATCCATTGCCTTCAAAGTGCCTGCAAAAGCTCTTTTGAGTTCCAAGGCAAATTGAGGAATAACAAAAGGTTTAAAGTATCTCTTCTGTGCTAATTCTATTTCTGTGGTCAAAGGGAATTCTTCAGTCTTCCTAATATTGTTTATAGATAACCATTTGCATGGTTGTTCCTCCAACCTACCTGAATGGCTTTGGATATTCTCTCTCTCAGCCTCAAGTGGCAGAGTTGTGCTTTTATTTCTCATTTGGTTCAAGGCATATGGAGAATAAGCTTTTGATGAGGTAAGAGTGGACATTGCCAAGACATTCTGTGAGGAGTTATAGGGAGCTCGTTTCCTAGCCCGAAATCCTGGCATTGGGATGTCCTTTATATTAGTGCCGTTAGTTTTATGAAGTTTCGGGTGACCTGACTCAAGGAAACAGTTGTAGTGGGGCATAGTTTCACAGTGGTACTGTGGAAAGAGTCTGTCTGTTTTGCTCAAATAATCATTTTCCAAAAATCGTCCTGACTTGCTAGGGCTATAGTCATCCCTACTAGTCCCAGGTTGGTTCATGTCTCCTTCCAAAGTCTCTATGTTCCATGGCAGGTGGGAATGAGCATATTTCATGTGTTCCTTTAAAATATTTTCATCTGGTGCAGGGAAGCTGCAAAGCGTGCAAATGCTAAGCTTTTTACTTCTACTATGTGCATCATGTGCAACTTGAGATATATGTTCATTTGGCCTGAAATGTTTATACACATTGTGCATAGAGCTATTCTGTGGTTCATTAAAAGCAGAACTGCCAAACACATTCTTCAAACCTTGATTTTTCCTCTTCCTAACATGCATTTTTGCATGCCGGACAAACACTTTAGAAGAATTGGTTCCAAACACACATTTTGGGCATTGTAGCCTGGCATCTCTCCCTTCATCTGATAATTCATTAAGCTTCTGAATTTCTTCAATGATCTTTTCTCTTGATTGTTGATGAAGCCTCCTGTGCTGGTCTAGAGACTCAATGTCCCCAAAAACCCATCCACACTCATTACAGGCCAACTGATCCAGATCTCTAGTATCTTCTTTGTCCTGATCCAATCCTCTGTTATGCTGAAGCATATGATCCATCAAATGTTCTTTCATCTTAAAATAGATGCTACACTCAATGCATGTATAAACAGTTGGATCCCCTTCTTGGCCAACACTGTCTTTTTCTTGCTCCTCCAAAAGGACATTGCACATGTAAGGTCTTGTTTCATCAAAAGTGCTACAGGAAGGAGATTCCACAGACCTCAGGGGAACATGTTCCATAGTGTCTTTGTCAGTAACAGTCCAACCATGTTTATGGACAACAAGATCCATAGCTGTCTGAAGTCCTGATTTCTCTAATGTCCAGTCAGTTGGAATAGCAGAACTTATTTCATCTATATCAGAATCCACTGCCTGTCTCTTCCAGGGAGAGAACACACACTCTACACTGGTTGCTTTATTTAAGTGGGGATTTAGCATTTTTCTAAATACTGGCAAAGCCAACAAAGAAGCTTCTCGCGCAGACTGTCTCTTAACAGACAGGTTTGTTGCTACATCTGGTGATTTACTTGTGGTTTTGGGGAGTGGCCCATGTCCTTCTCTGTGCCCAGAAATCCAATCAAATCTGTGAAAGTCTTCTTTCTCCAACGCTTGACTTTTGTTCAAGTGTTCTTTGCTGAAGGTGTCTACATGCTTTGGTTCACTGCTATGGTATCTTTCATCTTCACTAACAGTCTGTACTTCAACAAGTGGTGGTGAAGCCTGAGAGTGTAAGTGCTCAGTCTCCCTTCCTAAATCCTTAGTATTCACCTGCAGCATTGGTATGAGTTTGGATTCCATTGCAGAAGTGAATTCCTTTGGGTTACAAGGATTTCTCCATTCAGCTTCCTTAGAATTCATTGAATCCTTCAAACCAGAAAGTTTTTCTAAAGTGCTTTCCTCCCTGGAGACACTACCCATTGTCTCCAGCACAGAGCAATCCCACGAGACATTCGTGCTTCTTTGATCCACGGATCTGTTAGGATCTGCTTTACAACAGCCTTTCCTGAATTTTAAACAGTCTTCTGTCTTGTTGCTGAAAAGAACAGTCAAGGCATGTCAGTTAAAAACTATAAATTGAGACATTTTTTTAATTATTAGTCCATATGTCTATTAAGGCATAATTGCTGTTAAGTCCAATGCCAGTTTTTTAAAAAAATAATTAATAACAATCCCCAAGGAACTATTTTTATACTGTGAAAATTCTTGTACCTGTTTGTAACCTTCCATTGGGTGAAATAGTACATCGTAAGCAGTGGTGGGATTCAAAAATTTCCACTACCGATTCTGTGGGTGTGGCTTTGTGGATGTGGCTTTGTGGACTTGACGTCACTCATGGCAAGGTTGACCACGCCCACTCAGTCACGCCACCTGAACTGAGATTAAGATTAGGCTTCTCCTAAAATCTGGCACCCTGTAAATGGATTACAGGAACTTCTCCGCAGAATTCCCGAAGCGCCCCGTCCCTGAAGTCTAAGTATATTATGTCCATGGTATTTCGCTGGTCTAGTAATTTAGTCACTATGTTGGAGAATGAAATGAGATTGGTTTGGCATGATCTGTTTTTAACAAACCCATGCTGACTGCTAGTTATTACTTTACTCATTTCTAGATGTTGGCAGATCTGTTTTTTTAATATCTTTTCCAGTATCTTCCCGGGTATTGATGTTAGGCTGATTGGTCTGTAGTTTCCTGGGTCTGTTTTTTTTCCCCTTTTTTGAAGATGGGAACCACATCAGCTCTTTTCCAGTCCACTGGTAGTTCCCTGGTGCTCCAGGGTTTTTGAAAGATGTGGTGCAGTGGTTCTGAGATGACATCTGCCAGCTCCTTTAAAACTCTGGGAAGTAATCGGTCAGGTCCCGGTGATTTGTATTCATCAAGATCAGACAAGTGTTCTCTTACTATTTTTTTGTTGTTGCTTATTTTACTGTATTTTTCAGAGTATAAGACGCACTTTTTCTACCCCCAAAGTGCATGGAAATGTCTGTGCGTCTTACAGAATGAATGTTGCTGAAGCCCCGCCCCCCCCCCCCCCCCCCCCC
>JANHJO010001964.1:33610-45268 GCA_032468235.1 Pseudoxyrhopus heterurus | reverse complement strand
GCCGTCCCGTCCTCTTCGGTCCCCCGCCCGGCTCCGGCCTCTCCAGCAGCAGCAGCAGCAGCAGCAGCAGCAGCCGAGGCTGTCGCGCCGGGGACATGGCTCCTTTAAATCCCCCTCCCGCTCCGTCCCGCGAACTCCCCCCTTTTTCCTCTCCTCCCTACCCGGCCAGCCCAGCTGCCTGGGCTGATCCGACCGCCTCTCCACCCCTCTTCCTTAGAGTCGCAGGCACAGAGCGTCTATAGCAACACAACGGCCGCAGCGCCATGTTGAGAGAAGCGAGGCGAGACGCTCCCCTCTGGCTCGCGGGTGACGTCACAGGCGGGGGTAAGGTAAGGGCCTCGGGCTCCATTCTACGGGAGGCCCCGGCCAGGAGCCGGCTCTTAGCCAGGGATCCGGCGTGGCGAAGGGGGGGGGGGGCGTGGGAAGCAAGCCGATGTTCCTCGCGGTGGCAACGTGGCTTCTTTGCAAGGCGCCCCCACCCCGTCCCCGGAAAAGTGAGCCGGGGCGGAGCGACGTTGTATGCAAAGGCAGATGGTAATCGGAAGGGAGGGAAAGCGGACAGGTGTCCAGACTCCTCCGCCTGCAAACCTGAGCGACGCGATCCCTTTATACGTGAGCGCAAAACCCGCGCTTGAGCGAAGGAAGTCAAGAGGCGGGAAGTTAATTCCGTGGCTACTTACTCCGTCTTTTGACCTCAGCGGTGCTTTGGCGCGCGCCTCTCTGGAACCAAAAGCATCTCTGAAGATGCCACGATCCGGGCTGGAAGGAGACGAAGACAAGAGAACTGCTGACTTGTGCCCTTCTTTGGGAAGGGCGGCCAACCTGAGAGGAGCGATCGCCTCGCAGAAGCCGCTTGCAAAGAACAATACAAGCGGATTGAGATGATTGACGCATCCCCGTGCTTTTCTTTTCCCCCCAGCACAAGTATATAGGTTCAGAAATCACTCGGCAGGACTTCGCAACCCGTTCTCCATAGCCAGCCAGCCAGCCAGCCAGCCAGCCAGCCAGCCAGCCAAGCAATGAAGAGAGGCCTTCTCATACGTAACGGGATTCGAAACTTTCCGAACAGGTTGTGGGTCCCCCCCCCCAAAGTTAGGTTATCTCCCTTCTTTCGGATTTGCTTTTCTTAAAAGATTTTAATTCATAGAATGAGATGTAGAAATTGGGACTGTGCAGCCCAGTTCAGTGTGTGGCTATATGTAGATCTCGATGAGTATATTTCAATGTAAACCGCAATGAGTAAACTGGGGAGTACTCTATAACATGTACATTTAGGTTTGCAATTTTGGTTTTCAAAACCCAAGTTCAGACAAACTGCAACTGCCATCAAGAGACTGCATTATGGCCACAATTCAGAATGAAACTTTCATTGTTAACTGAAGTGGTTGTTAAGTGAGTCACACTCAATTTTACAACTTTTTTAACCATAGGTGTTAAGCACCATGGTCATTAAGTGAACATGTAGGTATTAAGCAAATCTGGCTTCCTCCATTGACTTTGCTTGTCAGAAACCATCTAGGAAGGTCGGAAATGATGATCATGGGACACAACAACCATCATAAATCTATGACTGTTGCCAAGGGGCTAAATTTTTATCATGACTGCCAGGACATTGCAATTTTGTGTCATAAATCACTTTTTTCAATTTACTGTCATAAATTTGAATGGTCACTAAACAAATGGTTGGAAGTCAAGGACTACCTGTATAATCAGACATTGGCTTTCTTCTCTCACTCAGCTCTTACATAATTCCAATCTTGTGTTCCTCTAGCCCATTTCATTCAATTGGAGTAGACATCTATATTAGTCTATATTAGTAATAGATCATTACAATAACTCTGGCAAACTCACAATTTTTAGCTTAATATTTTTAAGATCAAAAGGGAAGAAGAGGAGACACAAATATTTTGAACTCTTTGGAAGAAAAAGGAAGCTCTGTGTGGTTAAATGTTTATTGAATTTTAGTAAGCATGATGAACTTAACATGTTTCAGCATGTCAGTCCTTCGAAATAAGCCTGGTCAATAAACAGACATTAAAGATTAGAAAGATCCTTTATTACTTTATTGTTGAAGGATATAAACATAGAATCTTAAAGGTCTGTCAGAGTTTTCTTCTGCCCTTTTTATACCAAACAGAATCAAGACAAAGTTGCTTTTATTTTCTCTTAAGGGTTCCTACACACCTTTGTTAAGATTATTTTTGCATGCCTGTATACAGTATGTCATTAGCATACCTATATATAGGCAGCTGGATATCATAGTGATTAGAGTGCCACTTTTGACATTGGAGACTAGGATTCAAATCCTGGCTGGTACCTACATTATCAGTAGGGGTTCTTGGACAAAGATTGCATAATGCTTCATTTGCCTATCTCAAATATGACACAAACTAGGAGTATCATGCCAGCTTGGACATCACTTGGATTAACAAAATGCATGTCATATATTTGGGAGCCAGGACAATCTGATAAATGAGCTACTGGAAGGGAGTCTGGAATTGATGGAATGCTACTACAACAGGACATCTAATGTGAAGAAATATATGAAGCGCATGAAAAAGTATGGATGGATAGAAGATTTGCATCTACACTAACTGAGGAAGAGCTAGTTACCTAATGCTTCAACATAGCCAAGAGGAAGTTGCTCTCACAACTTGAGATAAATCAATTACAATTACATGTCATATTCAGAATACCCAGAAGAATTGGATATGCAGCCAACACTTGAAGCTGGAACATCACTACCACCCCCCTTTCCATTAAAGAGCATTAAACATGAAGCATAAGATCGTGGATAAACTAGCTACAGAAGGAGCATAGTGGCTCATGTGGTTAGGATGCTGAGTTGACAAGCAGCAAGCCCACATTCGAGACCTGAGTGCTGCTGTGGGGTGGGATGAGCTCCTATCCTTTGCTTCAACGCCTGCCGGGAACATGAAAGGAGCCCCCAACTGGGCAAGCAAGAAACAATGATGTCAGTGGCTAGTCCTTCAACCCAGAAGTGGCATGCGATGCAAGCTAGCTACCTCACCCCTTGAGACCGATTACTAGGGCTCAGTGGAAAAGTATCATCAGATAATATGCTACAAGATGTCAGTAGAGCCTTCATGACAATGGCTATTATCACTATAACTCAAATAAACTAGTATATGTTATAGCAGGGGTGTCAAACTCGATTTCATTGAGGGCCGCATCAGGGTTGTGTTTGACCTCGGGGGATGGGGTGGGCATGGCCAGGATGGGTGTAGCCAGCTCAACGTCACTCATGTCATGGTTGCCTGTGGTGGCCCGAGCGCTTTGCCAGCGAAAACAGGCTCCCAAGCTCCATTTTTGGCTGTGACGGCTCTCTGCAACCCTCTGCCAGCAAAAATGAAGCTTGGGAGGGCCATCTGAGGCACCGTGGGCTGGTCCTTCGCTGTTTCCAGAGCAGCCCCGCGGGCCAGATCTAAGCATCCCATGGGTGGGAACCGGCCGGCTGGTCTTGAGTTTGACACCCCTGCCTTATAGCCACATTAATACTGGAGACATTTGACTACAGAATCAAGAAGAACAGCACTACCTACCTACCCTCTTCCCAGAGAATGAGGTTAGAGACTAAGATCAAGACAACTCAAAGAGAAAGTTAACCAACTGGTGCAACTGCAGAAGGGAGTGGAGATTAAGGATAAGACTCAGCTACTGAAAAATACAAGGGGCTGACTCCATCTGAAATCTTAGAGATTGCTAAGCAAAGACTTGCAGCACTGGCTACCAGAATAAGAAGATATAGTAGAGAAGCGGAGCCAAGAAGATAAATCCCTCTTCTCCAAAAAACCATCCAGGGTGTACAAGCCCCACATTATCAACATGCCTTGCCAATCATCAAATCCCATGCTGTATACTGAGCTGGCCAAAGCAGGACATAGAAGTTGCCAATGTGAAGACCCAGAACTACTCACAACATACATTTTTTTCTACTGCAAATCCAATACTCAGGGATTGTACATCAGGTGGAAAGAGGGCGGGCGGAATCTGGTGAGTGTCTAGGTCACTGTCCTGGATGAAACCCAGGGCATCCAGGAGTACATCAGTGAGATGGCACCCCAAGATGAACTGCTGAGAAAATGTCTGAGTAGCAGACACGGAGAAAATATCAAGCAGAGGTAATGCCATGCCAAGATAAGACTCTATATGGATATACTATCAACAGATAGCTGATGTGGCAGACATTGGGAAATCATGCCAGTGGCTAGAAAGGGCTGGACTAAAAGACAGCACTGAGGCACTATTCATAATAGCACGAGAACAGGCACTAATTAGATCCATAGAAGCAGGGGCCTATCACATAGAAAGTACCTGAGATATAGACTATATAGAAAGACTTCAGTTGATCACACAATGGCAGGGTGTAAGATGTAGGCAGGAATAACACACTGAATGGCACAATCAAGTAATGGCATTGTGTATAGGAATATCTGTACAGTGTATGGGCTAGACCTTCCCAAATCAGATGATAGATAGATGATAGATAGATGATAGATAGATAGATAGATAGATAGATAGATAGATAGATAGATAGATAGATAGATAGCAAACAGACTTCCCACCACACCATGCCATGCCATACCAATCAATAGGAAAAAATATTCCTCTTGCTTTAATCAAGAAAATAAAGCAATGTGATTTAAAATGGGTGACTAATATATTTTATGAATTCTTCACCTTTGTCAAAAAATGTGTTTCATTAAATATTTCAGTAAACCTGTAATTAGTGGCCATATGAAACAAGTATCTTGCAGGACGAAACTCTCCAATCTTTTTGAGTAACAGTACAAGACTTATGTCCAACTGTTTTTGAGTAACTTTCTAGATATCTAAGCTTTCTTCTCTGTTCATCGTATCAATGATATTTTTAGATGCCTAACAATTTTTAGGAAACCACTTAAGGCTTTGGTCTTTCCTTTGAATATTTTCCCTCTCTTTTCTGCCCACCTTTTAGTATTTGTATGGTATATAAATAATGTTTCTTAAATTGTTTAGTTTGCACATTGCTCAGAAACTATTACATGGAATCCGTGTAAAATATAGATTAATAAAGTATAAGGTTTTGAATACCTGTAAAATTGATTTATCAAAATGTATTTTCTTATAAGAGATATAACCTTTTACTTAATCATTGGAATTAAAAAATACAACTGATAAATTGTAGTTCATTTTTATTCTATAGAGAGATATTTTATTCCATAAAAGGATGTTCTATTATATCCTTTTGCTGCAACAGACTAACATGGATACCGCTCTGGAGTTTGAAAATAATTCAAATCCTCTTTTATACAAAGTAAGACCGAAAAATAATAATTTGGAATTTTCTTATACAGAAGCTACGCCTTTAAATAATATCTAAAAGTAGAATCTGATTGACTTATTTTGCTAACAGAACGACTTTCATCTGCAGTACATATTTTCCTTGATGTTCATTTAGTGACCATTCAAAGTTACTGAAAAAAGTGATTTATGATCGTTTTTCACACTTAAGACCATAGCAGCATCCCCATAATCACATTATCAAAATTTGGACACTTGACAACTGGCATGCATTTATGATAGTTGCAGTGTCCTGAGACCATGTGATCACCTTTTGGAACCCTCTGACATGCAAAAAGTCAATGGGGAAGCCAGAATCACATAACAGCCATGTTAATAACTTAACTGCAGTGTTTCACTTAATAACTGTGGCAAGAAAGATCATAAAACAGGGCAAAACTCAAGAGCTGTCTTGCTTAGTAACAGAAATTTTGGGCTCAATTGTGGTCATAAGTCGAGACTACCTTTATACTGAGGGACGATTCTCTAGTTTTCACAACTCACCCAAATCTACTGTGAAAAATCTGGGAAGAAGAGTCATGCAAACTTCTGTTTTCAGGAAATTTGATTCCCCCCCAAAGGCTCTATTTTTAATTGTGTAATTCATTTGAGAAAGGGACTTTAGTCTTTAGAGAGAAGTAATTTATACACGATTGGTTATATAATATAATTATTTGAGTAATAAAAATCAGATTACTCTTAGGGGAGTTTGAAATCCTAGATGACCTTGAATTCAATAGGAATTCTGAATAGATGGCTATAAAACCCATTTTCTTATGTCATTTAGTATACACTTATAATACTTTTATGATTATCCCAGTAAATGACTGCCTTACATAGTACAAATGATACTGCTCTTTTTCCATTTGTAAAAGTGTAATTTATTTGCAATAATATGAAAATCACAGAAACTATTGATTGTAAATGAAATAAGAATGCATGGTCTAATACAGGGTCAATTATTTCATAATAAGAATATTTGTAATATAGAATGAGGACAGAACTCTTTTAAGATTTTCAACATAAGGAAATTATCATTTTATATAGATCAAAACATTGAATCAGGTGCTGAATTATATCATCACAATATGTTGTACCAGTGACTTGACTGATAACATTGCAACTGCAGTTTTCAAGGTCTTTTTATGTCTAAATTTAAGTACAGAAGAACATTAGTAGGGTCAAGACAGCTATTGGATAATAGAAACCTCACAACATGATAATTAACAGCTGCTTTTTAGTTGGTGAAAGTTGTACCCATAAAACATTAATATAATTAAAAGATCTCAAATTTCAAGAACCATAGCCCAAACAAACCCCAGCATAATGTGCTAGTGACAAGTGATAGTGCTTTGGCATACACCAACAATATAGCAAACAATAAAAGAACAGACACTATCTTGATTATATTTGTGTATATTATATTTAAAGTGATATGAAATATAGAAAACTGAAAAATAGGACATTAAAGAACCAGTATGATAAATGCTGGATCATATATATTAGTCATCTATAAAGGTAAAGGTTCCCTCGCACATACTAGTCGTTCATTCAAATGCAAATACAGCAACTAAAGCTCTTTCCCTAACCTTGAAAGAGTAAGCACATTAGCACAGTAATACTGCCACCAAGTGACTTCTCAGAAACAGTTCTTATCTGTACATCAGCAATGGTACTGAAATAAAAATATATCTGTTTTATTTTGCTTTTCATTTTGTCAATCTACAGTACATACCTACCTTGATATTATCTGAAGAGAAATTGCTTGGAACTTTTTTCAGAATAATTTGTTCCAATGTGACAACTACTTCCAGAGGTGTTCAAATAATGAAGGATGAAAAAAAGGGGAAAAAATAATTAAGGATGAGTCCACTGAGTATCCCAAAAACAAGAATATAAGGATCAGAAGTTCCATCTGTGCTATAACTGACACTACAAAGTGAATTACTATATAAAATATATACTGTAGTGTATGGTATATATTGTATATCATATTCTGAGCATTAGCATAGCAATAGCACTTAGACTTATATGCTGTTTCATAGTGCTTTACAGCTCTCTCTTAAGCGGTTTACAGTCAGTATATTGTCCCTAACAAACTGGGTCCTCATTTTACAGACCTCGGAAGGATGGAAAGTTGAGTCAACATTGAGCTGATGAGAACTGAACTGCTGGCAGTCAGCAAAATTAGCCTGCAATACTGAATTCTAACCATTGTGCCATTAGCATAGCAGCAACAGTGTACACTGTAGAGTGTACAGGCTTTGAAATATCTTAGACTATGGGGGGGAGTTTGCAAGCGGGTTTGTTAACACACCCCTCAAACTAAATTTGTAAATTCATATAAATTATGCTGAGATCATCTTCTACATTTCTACAACACAGCACATTTTATCCGAATTTGGGGAACTGATTAACATCTGATTTAAAAGACAGACCTGCAATCAGATAATAGTTTCCCAGTCCAACTGACCAAGTACTCTATTGTTTGGTAAAACAACCTGTCATGTACAGTTATTTTTCCAGTGAAGCAAAAAGCAGCTTTAGGAATATATTAATGCAGAAAAATAATGCAAGAAGGCAGACTACTTATCTGACTCCAATGAGTTGCTGTTCACAATTAAAACAACATGACTGCCCAGACTAAATCAGCATACCCAACGATCAGAAAAAAAGACTTGACAGGGCTCCACAGACACTCTAAACCTTAGTCTGGGAACAGAGGTAGATCTTAAGGGACTTCCAAAATGCTTGGACAGTGGGAGCCATGTATATCTCCAATGAGTTATTGTTCCAAATTGAAACGGAGATAGTATGCTTGCTTGGTCCCAAAGCATTTCCTTGGTCACCCAACATTGTAAGATTTAAATGAGAGGACTCTGCCTGAATGTACTGGACAGACAGAAACAACTGGAGACAGATGGTCCCTCAAATAATAAAGCCCTATGCCATGAAGGGCTTTACAGATAATAACTAACATCTTGAATTGTATCTGGAAGCCAACTGGAAGTCAATGTGGTTTGTGGAGCAGCCATGACACATGTGAACAACAGAAAGCAACAGAATTGCTACTTGTGCTCCTGGACCAGCTGTACTTTCCAGAAAATCTTCAAGGGTAGCGTTGTGTAGAACACATTGCAATAGTCCAATCATGAGGTGACTAGAGTGTTAGTGACTCTCTGAAGGGTGCATTCTTGGGTGCAACTGTTGTTCAAGACAAATCAAGGAGGATCCAGTTCTTTATGGGGATTGCACGCTAGTCTCAAATAGAGAAGTACAACCACATTTATCAGTATTTTGCTACTTAATGCTCTTAGTGTTCTTCCCTAAAGCTGTGTACTAAACTGTACCCTGTACTTCAGTTCCTACACTTAGCAAGATACCATGCTAAGAAATACAATATATCTTACGTGTTCTGTATTCTGTTCATGCTGGTAGGTATTTCTAATCATATGAGTGGAAAATAAAAATTAATTTGAGCACTGATTTTTTTTCTTGCCAGTAGGTTTTCTTTGATTTATATTAGAATATTAATGCTGTTGCTTTAGCTAATGTACCTATGTACGATATGCTGTTAAATGTTTTAATTTAATAAACTAATTTTCTAAACATAAGTACTTTTTAAACATTAAAATCTGATTATACATATTTTCATCAAAATATCAATATGTCATTACATTGGCCAATTAAAATGAGACACAAACAGATTATATTTTTAAATCACTGCTTTCATATCAAGCCTAGACAGCTATTTATACATTAATAATTTTTTTTAATATCATACCATCTATGGCTTTTTTGGTATGGCACCCAGTGACCCAGTAATCAGACCATCACTGTCAGTTAATGCAAAATTATTTCAACTTTTATATTATTTACTTTTATATTATTGCTGTTGTCTTTGAAACATTTACTAATTCCAAGAAATGTCCTCAACAATTGCAAATTTCAGTGCATTGATTTAACTATTGTCTTCTCCATATGTGATTGATGTGATTACCCCACCCCCAGGATTCTTTTTCAGTATTTACAAACACTCCGACTAGGTCACTGCCTAGATACTGAGGAGGATGATGTCATCTGAAAAAGCACATGTCTTGTTGCAGCATGGAGGCTTGTTAATTCCTTCCGGGACAGGCCTCTGTTAAAAACGCCGACTGAACATGAAACAATGGAGATAGTATCCTGATAGTCTATATATGTTACTGATTATTATTCAGCGCACCAAAACGATGCAATTTTGTTAATCGGCTATTACTGCTCTGCACGTTATGACCTCCATAAGCAGTCTAGAGCATTATGGGTAGCATGGTTTGTAAACCAACTGCAGACATTTGTGTTGGATTAAATAACAGGCAAGGATTTCTTCAAATGACTGGATTGGAATTTGCCAGCATTGGTAGGTGTGGAATTAAGTATTTAGTCCAGTACATTATGAAAGAAACACTATAAACTATCATATATTTTATTACATAGGGTTTAAATATATTGTTTAGAAAAGGACATTCCAGATGAAGTAAAATCCTACATTTTTAAAAGGAGAATTTTATTCAAAATGTAGGTCTTGCAGCACAATAATGCTAAGTGATACTTCAATAAACTGAGATTGATTCCCCTATTTTAAAACACTGGCATTTTGCAAAGCATATTTGGCAGGTGCCTATCACAATATTTCTCTCAAATAGGTCTGTAAATTTGATGGAAAAATTATTTTCATGGTGATAAGCAACTTATTGTAGCAATCCTGGTGACATGCAGTACCCTGGCAACAATTGCCATTTAAATCCTGGAACAGGTAAAGATTTGACCAAGTGTAACATTTCATCAGCAGATATATAGTCATTATATACTTGCCCCCTCCAAAACCCACCCCACCCTCTGTGCAACTTGCAGAGATTGTTTTGAACATTTGTTTTATCCAGAAACTTCAATCTCCCGATTAATTATGGCACTTAACGTGTTCTGCTTCAATTCAGAGAAAATATGTGAAAAGCAAAGGTACTTTTCAAAGGGCAACTGGACTTCCTTTGTTTTTTCCTTGAAGACATTTCACTTTTCATCCAAGAAGCTTCTTCAGTTCTGAAGAAGTCCAGTTCTGAACTGAAGAACCTTCTTGGATGAGAAGCGAAATGTCTTCAAGGAAAAAACAAAGGAAGTCCAGTTGCCCTTTGAAAAGCACCTTTGGGACAACCACGACCTAGATGACTGAAAATCTCCATAGACATGTAACTTCAGATATCTTCAGTGAACCAGTACACCTGAATTTATTGATACTCTTGTGAATTCTTATTAATAAAAACAACCTCTGAATTGCAGCATATGTCTTAGGAGGAAAAAGTTATTTTAGAATGGGGCTGCTTTGGTATTGTAGCGTGCAATTTATTTTTCTGGCATTGTTCAGCAATTTAATTTATTAAGTAATGAATTGATATCTAGAATTTCAGATGATTGCTCTGCTTTCTATCACAGTAATGCTTTTAGAATGAACTTAGGATACTTTAAAACAATTTTAAAACTTATTTACATACAGATGCTACTATCAAAACTGTTAATATTTGCTCATTTGCTTCCAGACTAATGGGAGCTTGGCAGTAAATCAGTATAACAAAGACAAATGCATAAATCCCTGCATATTAATAAAAGAAACAGGTAATTAAATATTTATTTATTTAAAAGATTTATATGGCTGCTCATCTTATTCACCATAATCTGGGTAGCTCAAAAAACAATAAAAATTATCAAAACATGAAACCTTAATAAAAATTGCTAATACCCCACATATCAGCATTGTGTATTATTAGGCTCCATCCTCAATATGTCCCAATGCTAGTAGTTTAAATTTAGCAAAATACCACCACCACTGAAATACATCTGCTACTTGAATCTTATTACAGAGCTGCAAATCGTGTCGACAAGGGCCAACATTATGTAATTGCCTTTCTGAATATTCCCATTCCTTTTCTTAAAAAAGATAAAACGGAACTTGTAAAAAAACGATATAATTCCACTCTGAATTGAAATTTCATTCTGCTGGAATCCAGGGCAAAGATCTAAAATAGGAATTTTCAAACTTTCGGGATGAACTGCCTCTGAGTTATAAAAGTACTGGTATCTGTTCTCAGAACTAGTACCTGTTACCATATTGAGGTAGATCTGGTCAGAAAATAGACTCCACAATGACTGTTGTACTGGAACTCCACTTTATTGAATGGGATATAACAACTGAATCTTGAAAGATTGTTTTTATAGTTTCTCTCTGCCTCCTCTGTAGTATGCAGAATCAAGGCAGGGTGTTTTTTTTAGAGTCTCTCCCTC
>JANHJO010001964.1:16848-29769 GCA_032468235.1 Pseudoxyrhopus heterurus | reverse complement strand
AAGGCTGAGTCAACCTTGGAGCTGGTGGGATTCGATCAGCCAAACTGCTGATCTGTAGTACTGCAGTACTGTGTTCTTACCACTTGAGCCACTGCAGCTCCCTGCAGTGGGGTATGAGAATAGTATGCAGTTCTTGTAAATTAAGAACTTTCAAATTGTCGCTGTTCATTCTGTGATGTTTCATCTTTAGCAAACATTTGGCTTGTTAACAAATCCCTAATTAACAAAGTGGGTTTAACTGGTACTCTTACTTAAAAAGATTGGAATTGGTAATTTAGTTAGTACTTAAACAATATTCAGATGAGGTCTCAATATCCAGAGATTTAAAAATATAAATGTATTATGCAGTTTCCCCCCATTTTCAGCTATAACATTGGTTTCTTTTCAGTTTACAGAGATATGAATAGGGCTTTGTAATATCTAGCATTGCAAAAACTGAAAATAATTTTGAGTTGTCTTAAAAATAAGCACTGATTATCCAGTGATGTCTTACATTAGAGTTCTCTGTCCTTTTAAAAAATAATAATTTTGTGCTTGTCACAACTTAGAAATTAACAGGGACATCACAGTAAAGTAACTGTCTATGCAAGACTCCTTAGCTACATTACTAACCTCAAAAATTTGTATAGGTAGTCCTCAACTTAAAATCACTCACTTAGCGACCATTTAATTACGATGGACACCCCCTGGGCTATTTATAACTAGGATTCAAACTTACAATGGCCAATGCCCACCCACAGTCACATGATCATATTCTGAATGCTTGGCAGCTGACTTGTATTTATGGCCGTGAATGACTGCTGCAAAAAAGGTCATAAAATCAGATGTCACATGGTGACCAGCTTAATGATTAGCATGACTTACAACTGTAATTTGATGCTCAATTATAGTAGTAAGTCAAGGGCTCCCTGTGTGTACAGAGTTAGGTTTTAACCAAGTAAAAATGCCTGCTTTACCACAATCAGACAAGTAATTGGTTGAAAATCAAGACCACAATCAGACAAGTAATTGGTTGAAAATCCTGGACATTATTACTGTGCTTCACCTAAAATGAAACTATCCATATGCTGTATTTCAAGGAAATAGTTCTTGGTTAAAATATAAAGAATGCTTGGCTGCTGAGTGCAATATGTTTATTAGGATCAAAAGTTCCTCGGCAATTAAGGACCACTTTCCGCCAAATTTTTTTATTGTTGCAAGGAAAAATACTTTGATTAATAATGTAGTGCACCATTAGAAAATCTTAACTGTACACTTCGGAATTTTGTACTCTTGATTTCAAGGAATGATTCCTTTCCTCCTTCACTTTCTTTTTTATCCAGATCCTATCTTAAATAGAAGCTTGCCTGATACCAGTTTTGTGATCTTTTCAGTACAGGTAGTACTCAACTTACAACCATTCATTTAGAGACTGATTGAATTCACAACAGCATTGAAAAAAGTGTGTTAAGACTGGTTTTCATACTTACGACCATTTGCAGCATCCTCGTGGTCATGTGATTAAAATTTTGTAACTGACATGTTAGTTATACTGTCCCAGGTCATGTGATTACCATTTGTAACCTTCCCAGACAGCTTCTAACAAACAAAGTCAATGGGGGAATCCATATTTGCTTAATGACTACATGATTCATTTAACAACTGCAGAGATTTGTTTAACAACGGTAGCAGAAATGTTGTAAAATGGGGCAAAAATCACTTAAACAACTGCCTTTCTTAGCAACAAATTTTGGGCTCCGTTGTGTTCAGGACTACCTGTACTAATTTTAAAATGTTTTTCAGAATATTAAAAAAGTTACTTTGTTTTTTCTATTTTAAATTATTTTTTCTGTGCTGTCCCAGGGAATTTAAAATGAATGGTTGATATACAGTAAATCGGGGTGTCAAACTTGCGGGTCATGTTGTTATCACGTGACATATTGCGACTATCCCCCCCCCTTCGCTTAAAACGGGGGTCGGGGTGGCCAGTGTGTGACGCATCTGGCCCGCGGGTCGCGAGTTTGACACCTCTGGTATAAATTAAGGAATTTTATATGGTTGCCCAATTCACTCTGGGCTGCTTAGAAGGATAAAACCTCAATTCCCATACAATAACCCCACATTAACCCTGGTGACAACTACCAGACGAGCCACTTGATGGATTACATATCATTCTGGGTCCCCAGACCCATTGGCAGAGCTATGTTTTTAGGGCCTTTGAGTGTCAGAGTGAGGGCCAATTCTATTTTTGCAGATCCTGATGTTCCACAGGGAAGGAGTATCATGGATAAGGCCCTTCTTCTGGTCCCACTAAGTAAGACTTCCTTAGGAGGTGGAACCCATAGCATTTCCTGCCTCTCAACTCTGGTGTGTTGATTAGATATGACTGGAAAAAGATGGTTCTTCAAACAACCTGGTCCCTAGCCATGTAGGGCTTGATGGTGACCACTAGCATCCTGAATTTGATCTGTAAGCAACTTGACAGCCAATATTGCCCCCCTAGGAAAGATAACATGTGCAAATCTAGGTTGCATAAGACCATGTGGGCTGCCACATTTTGAACCTATTGAAGCTTTTGGAAACTTTTCAAGGGCAGCTCCATGCAGAGCGCCTTTCAATAATCAAGATGGGAGATGACTAGCCTCTTGTCTTGACTATTGTGATCAGGAATCATTGGTCCAGGAAAGGGCTTAACTGACGCACAACCTGCAGTTGTGCAGAGGCTCTTCTGGCCATGACAGCCACCTGTTCCTCAAATAGGAGTTGTAATCTAGGAGAACCCTCAGATCATGCACCAGTGCCATCCCATCCAAGGCCAGAAATGTCAATTCTTCATGGACAAAAGAATCCCAAACCCAGAGCCAAATTATAGAATATATATAATTATAATGTATATAATTTTATTTAACAGTGTAACTTGGTTTGTTTTTTTTACTTAATCAGTATAAAAGTACATTGAAATATACATTACAGTTGGAAAAATATATGTATACAAATACTTATGTACCGGTATATATAAGTAAAATGATATATGGCTATTAAATGGCATGATGAGATTAATTTTCAGTATATGCTTAGATTGTGACTTTTTTTTTTTTAGGGAAGGCATTCTATAGAGAGGATGCTATAACAGAAAATGCCCTTTTTGACTGCTGCAAATAAAAATTAGTAAGATGCAATACACCTAAATATCCTCTGGTGATCATAGCAATGTTTGGGTGCTAATACCAAAACTGATACTACATGATCATTTTGCTATTGAATAATGCACTTGTTTCAATTTCAAGACCTCAGGTAAAAGTTGCTCCCAAGGAATGTATTATAGTAATCAGAAGGTAAGATAATTACAGGCAGTTCTCACTTAACAACCACAGTTGGGCAGTTGGACAGTTGGGTCCAACAATTCCATCACTAAGCGATGCTGTAGTTAAGCAAAACATCCCATGACTGTGACTTGCACTTTTACTGTCAGCTTCTTCATTGATTCTGCTTTTCAAAAGCTGATTGTGAAGCTCTCGGTAATCATGTGACCACTGGATGCGAACACAGATGTAAATGCCTGAAATTGAATGATAATCTAATCATGTTGTGATGGTCATAAATTCAAGGAATGGTTATAAAATTACTGTACTTTTTTCGCACTGCTGTAACTTTGAGCAATTGCTAAACAGGGCAGTTAAGTGGGACCTACCTCTAATTCATCTGATTAAGCTGTGTCCCCTTTATCATTGTACCAACTTAGCCAACCAGTAATAGTGGTGATTTACTGAATTCTCCCAAGCTGTATACTTGCTGCTTTTGAGGGAGTGTAGATTCTATCAAAATCAAAGGAATAATGTATTTTTTTTTAGGAATAGTAAGAGAAGACTATTACCTTACCAGGATTAAATCTAAGGTCTTGAACAAGGCACTGAAATAAGATTTATACAGGGATTATAATTCAGTTTTCACAGATCAGTACAACTCTGTTTCATTAGCAAATTGATAACATCATGATTCTCATCTTCAGTGTCTAATATCAAACATGTAAAACAGCATTGGGGACAAAATGGTATCTTGTGGTAACTCGGTGCTATCAACTGTGAGAAGTAGAGAAAGTGTAAAATTGTATGTCAAGGTCAATAGCATCACACACCATGCAAGACCAGGCAGAGATTGCAGTCCTTCTGGTAAGGATCATCTAGTTGAGGAACCAAGATAATTTTCTTCCAAAAATCACACACACCAAAGGGATACTTGAGAAAATATTTTTGTTACATAATTTCTGATACTGGATCATTATTACTGTAGCATTTGCAATCTCCCAGAATGAAGGAACTTTGCCTGAAGTGTGATGCCAGCCATTCATAAATAACTAGCCTGTGACTTTGCAGAAAGAAATCTATCCTATGCCCATAAATATTTAACAACTATTACTAGTACTCGTATTCCTTTTTAGAAGAAAATCAACTGAGGCAGCATCTCATGCACATACGTTCTGACTCAATTGATTATGATCAGGTATGATACAAAAAAACTGAGAATGCATGTGGTTTAAATCAAACTTCTTTCCTATGCTTTCAGAGTGCACCTGAAACATCTCTCAGAATTGGAGTAGGTTGTGTGTTAGATATTTTACTTTAATTTTCCTGAAATAGAGCAGTACAATTTATCTTCAGAATGCTTAGAAAATATGTCGCAGAAAGCATAGGCATTATTGTGTCAGATGTTAATTTCAACATTAAGCGGAAGAGTTCTGTGTAGTTACCTGAGGAAGTAGTGAAGCAAGCAGAATAAATGCTTTTAGGTATGTTTTGATGAATTCCTGGCCATTTGCTATTAATGTCATAAGCCACTTTTTATTTTGTGCAGTACCCTTGCATATGATAAGTAATTAGAGTATTCAGTAATTGTATTAACGTCTCCCTCTCCTTACCATTCCAATGCTGAACAGATCATCATTTCTAAATATAGAAATGTCTTTCAGATCATTTTAGAATTTAGTTGATTCCATAAATCCCTGGAAGTAAATATGTCTGTCATACCCCAGAAGAAAGAATGAATGCTGTAAACCCACAACTTCCACCAAAGGATTATCTGAGATTAAGCTCTGTTACCTACATATCATCCATATCACATGTATGGGCAGAACTAGATTATATGCCTTGTCATTCATTTCATTTCATTTCATTCATTCATTCACAGATAGAAAGACAGAGACACACAGACATACACACACACTCAGTTACAGATTGGAATATGCCCATGGATGCTATGAAATCCCAAATACAATACTGATGTACCTTAGGACCACTATTTTAATGTTCTGCAACACCGATATGCTTTGATCAATGGTAATGCAGTAGTTTCATCTATCTCTACAACCTCTCACCGGATGTGCTCTCAAAAGACAAAAAATCCTGGCTAAGAGGTCTCATGGTAGCATAATAAAATCTGATTAATACCATCTATAAGCTCATCTGTGTTGATGCTTATAAGAAGACTGGATTAAATTAAATGTATTTGATTTTGTCTCTTATTTATGGAAGCCAAGTCAGCTTCCTTATCTACAGTTAATCCATAAATGTTAAATTCTTACGATCTGTCCTAGCTATAAATTAACAACCATATTTTTATCCAGTTCCTTTTTTATTCAGTTTTTGTTAACTTTTAATGTTTTAGTTTTTAAATGGTTAATGTTTTAAACATTTTAATTTTAAAAGTCCAGTGTCAGTCTGGCAAAGGTGTGGTGGAGTCTGGCACAGAATTGCAAGAGGGAGGGCTCTTTCGCAAGAAACTAAGAGATAAATCAGCCTTGAGTTCTTGGTATGCAGAAAAAGACCCAGAAGGGATCATCTATAAACCTTCATAAGGTTTATCTGATAGATGAGCGTGCCTTAGTCTGGCTAAATTCCTGCCTATGGGTGAACAGAAAAAAAACTACAGGTAGTCCTTGACTTACAACCATTTCTTTAGTGACCATTCAAAGTTACAACAGCACTGAAAAAAGTGACTTATGACTGTTTTTCACACTTAACAACCATTGCAGCATCCCCTTGGTTGTATGATCAAACTTGTATGATCAAACTTGACAACTGGCATGTATTTATTTATTGGTATTTATTTGTTGGTATTTCTACAAATATTTATGACAGTTGCGCTTCCCCGGGTCATGTATTCACCATTTGTAACCTTCGCAGCTGACTTCTTCTGACAAGAAAAGTCAGGGGGGGAATCCATATTCATTTGATGATTTCATGATTCACTTAACAGCTGGCAAAAAGTTCATAAAATGGGGCAAAACTCACTTAACTGTCTTGCTTAGCAATGGAAATATTGGGCTCCATTGTGGTTGTAAGTCTGGCGCACCAGTTGTAACCCTGATCTATCTATCTGTCTTTCTATTGACCTATCGATCTATCTGTCTGGTTGTTCTTGCTTCTTTGCATCCAACAAAAGGAATATTTGGAAAGGGGCTTTTTGGTGTGCTACACCTCTGAGCTACTAGGCAACCTTGACATCAGTGAGAGCAAGAAGACAATGCTGAGGCGGTGGAGTGCAATGGCAGAAGATAGATGGATGGAGGAAATTGAAATGCTAGGGTGGTTGTTAGTGTGGCCAAATGCTCATGATCACATGACTGTGCAATGGCTTTAACTTGGGTCATGGGTGGTTCCATCCTAACTTTGAATAGTTGTAAGTTCAAGGCTATCTGTAGTGATTTCTATACAGACTATTTTCCAATGAGATAAGCTTCCTCTTCACTGTCATGAAGGAAATTGCCTTTGTTTTCTAAATTGTTAAGTTATTTTGATTTTTCTAAATGTAGCTTGTGTAGGTAGTTAAACTATTTTTTACCTTCTTTAAAATAAGGTTATTATAAGTAGTCCTCGACTTATAACAGTTCATTTAGTGACCATTGAAAGTTACAACGGCACTGAAAAAAGTGACTTATGATTGTTTTTCACACTTACAATCATGGCAGCATCTCCATGGTCACATGATCAAAATTCAGATGCTTGGCCATTGACTAATCTTTACGATAGTTGCCGTGTCCCAGGGTCATGTGATCCCATTTTGTGACCTTCTACCAAGCAAAGTCAATGGGGAAGCCAGACTCACTTAACAACTGTGTTACTAATTTAACAATTGCAGTGATTCACTTAACAATTGTGGCAAGAAAGGTCGTAAAATGGGGCAAAACACATTTTAACACATGTCTGACTTAGCAACAGAAACCGAAATCAAATACTACCTGTATTTGATTGAAAGGAAGTTCAGAGAAAAACCTCAGTTGTCATAAATTTATTTATTGTTGATATTTATATGCTGCTCCACTCCTGGACGACTCCGGGTGGCATATAAATGTTTAACAAAACTAGATCTGACTTCTTGTATAGTCAATAACAATGTATGGATGTATTTATTTATTTACTAATATTTTAATACTAGATAACTGCTTTCCCAAATTATATATCAATACAGTGGGGCCGGTGACTCCACGCTCCTTTCCGAAGACTTGGTTCGTTGTGCCGGCAGCAGCTGGAGAATGGCGGTAGATGGAAAAGGCGAGATACCACGTGTCCCGCCTATCAGCTGGCTGAGAGTTACCGCGGCAACGCAATATGAATTGACAGACGCTACCGGACTCTTGTTAATTGTTGGGGGAGCGTGGATGATAGTTACCGTATCTAATGATGCTTTATGCGGGTGTGGGGTGGATCCGGGACAGGGGTGGTGCAATGGCCATATAAGGCGCTGGGTGGCGTACAAACCCAGCGCTGACTTTAATGGGTTCACCCCACTGGCTTTGTTCCTGTTACCTGTGTCTTTTGAAGATTAAAAGAAAACCAGTGCAGCCGAAACCGTGCGTCCTGGATTCTTTCCCACTCGAGAGCACGGGGAATCTAGACGAGCTGAGAGATATATATAATTAAAAAGTCTCCAAAAGTAAGTGAGAGGAGAGAGATCAGTTTCTCAAGACCAGAGAGAAGCGATGAATAGTATGTTGGCATTTACATGCTGGCATTCAAATCAGGCTGGCCTGATGTTTCTTGCTGGAACACTTGCTTGAATAGTAATTTGTAGCTCTTGTTTCTTTAGCTGTTGGATGGGGCCAGAATTGCTGGAGGGAGCAAATGGAGCCAAGGTATGCTGCTCTTCACTTTTCAAGTTGGTAGGAACTGAATGTTCTATCTGGTAGGGAAACTTTATGTAGCTGCTCCTCTAGTTGGTTATTTGTTTATTTATTTATTGTTGGTATTTCTATGCCGCCCCACTCCCGGAGGACTCGCATGACACTCTTGACTGAGTTATCTTCCTCTAGTTTATTGATTCTCACCATGTGCCAATGTTATATTAGTACAGTTTAATTAATTAGTTACCACTTGGCCAGTTTTCAGTCTTTTTAGCTGATATGGAGCACATTTCTGACTTTTAAATTTGTACCCTTCTGGAGTGGATTTCTGTACTTTTTAAAAATTCAGAATGGCATGATCACTGTAGATGGATCAGATGATGGTAGAGTGTCCTATTCCCTTCCATCCATTCCTGCTTTATTTTATTGTCCTTTATGATTGTGTGTGTGTGTGTGTGTGTGATGACAGATGAATTTTTGTGAGTCCCTCTTAGGTCTTTGTGTCTGCCATGAATGTCTGAAGAATCCCTTAACTACATGCTCATGTAACCCTATCTAGGGCATGAGGTCCTTGCTATTCATGCCTTTGTTGTAGTTTCATGAGACTACTGCCACATGTTATACACGGGGCTGCTTTTAAAGACCATCTGGAGATTTTATTTGGCCCAAAATGCAGCAGCTCATGTATTACCCAACATTCATCAATGAGAGCTCATTAACTTTGTAATGAGCCCTGCATTAAGTTCTAGGTGCAGTTTAAAGTGCAAATATTAACCTATACAATCTTTGTGGCTTGGCATCTTGCTACCTTCAGAATCACTTTCACTGAATTGACCTAATTTATTTGATCTTGTGAGGAAAAGCAATTAGTAGTTAGTGGAGAGATGTGAGGGCCATAGTCGCTGCTTTTATGTAGCAGCTCTGGCATTCTGGAATGGCCTCCTATTGGAAGTAGCCCCAGCTTTATTTGCCTAGTGGAAACCGCTGAAGACAAAACTCTTCTGGAGGTGTTTGAGGCTTAATGCTTGTCTTTTGGGACGGTTGGATTTTGGGGCAGAATTATGTGCTTTATGCTTTTGAGTGAAACTATTGAGAAAGCATGGTGAGATGATGCTCAGTGTGAAATACGGTTGTATCAAGATTTAGACTACAATTACAATTTATATCTGTTCCTTGCCTCTCTTTAAGAAGAAATTATGTTGCCTAAATGGTGATGCATATCCTAATAAATAGGCCACCAGGGCCCTCCAGAATTGAACTACTGGTCTTGGTGGTTCAACAATGAGCCCATCTTGTTTGGTTCAGTCCTATTCTTCACCAGTCTGTTTTCTGGTCTGGCAGCGAGTTTTTTTTTTCCATGTGAAGGCATACTGTATCATTGGGACATGAGTGTCATTAGTACAGAATTCATAGTCAACCAGCATTTCTTCATTCTAGTGACCTGCAGGGTGGATTTGATTTAAATCAAGTCGGTTTAAATCATGATTTAAATCACTAGTAAAAAGGCTTGTTTTAAATCAACTTGATTTAAATCATAATTTTTAAAGAGCAACTGTCATCTCTGTCCTGCAGCAGCTCTTCCTCTGACCCGCTGTTCTCACCAATTTTTATCTACTCTGGTGACCTGCATCCTATATGCAGACTGTAAGCCAAATTGTCAACTGCCATATGAAGTCTGGGTTATTAGTCCAATAATTGTTACATTGAAAACTTTTTGTTTTCAAAACATTGATACAAAGGTCTTTAGGGAGTCCAACATATAAAGACAATAAATCACATTATGTTACTGAACATAAAAATGCTTAATAAAAACAATTCTGTGAAACAGTTCTGTGGTTCCCGTAGGCCATGGTAATAGCTGGACAATGATGAGTTGCTTGTTGTTGACATTGGAGCTAAACATATCGTGGATGGCTATTGTGTGGAGGGTGTCTAGGAGCAAAGCTTTTGACTCCTTGGAAGAGACCCCATTGTAATGCAGAAGCACTGAATCTTCAAGTGAAGCTTTCTTCCCTTGCTCATATCATAGCCAGGCCTGGGTTACTCCCTGCAGTAGTGTCAGAGATCAGTTACTATTCCCTATGCTGGGCCTCCCCTCTACCCAAAGAATTGGAGGGTAGGATGGGGCAGTAAGGTTGTCATTGCCTTTCTTTTGGCAGTGCCCACTGATAGTAAGAAAAAGTAGGGGGAGGTGGAAAAGAACAGATCCTGGCTTAGATATGATAGCACCTTAGTACAGGTAGATTGTAGCTGTCTCTCAGGCTCTTGTACCTGGGTGTAGAACTGCCCTTTCTCATCATCCCAAGAACATTGGCCTCTGTGTCTAAGGTGGACCTAGTGACCATTTCCATTTTTTTACATTCATCTATGATTCCTGGAAAAGATCGCAAATGTGCTGCCTCACTTCTGGGAATCACTCTTTTCTTGTTTGTGCAGTATTTCGACTTTTATTCTTCTAGACCACAGGTTAGCTCGTATTTCTTTTTGCTCCTTTCTTGTGTCCCCGTTAATCTGTTCCTCTTGGTTGCTTTTATCTTGATTGCTATCTGATCTGTTATCTGTCTCTGGGTGTTGTAGTTTATTAATCATAGAGACCATGAGGAATTAATTACTTGTAAGTTAGCTTTTGTGGTATTCATCTGTGAATTCACATATATAAGTTCTGGACCTGTACAAAAGTCTATTTGGAATGTTAAATTGCCTAGGAGTTTTTCCAGAATCCCCACAGTGCAAATTAGTGTGTGGTTTCCTTTTATTCTTCTCAGTTCCAGAGATTACCGGATCAAAAGAAAACTGAACAATCTTGAAATTGAATGGGAAGTACAGGAGATTATATGGATTAATATATATATTATGTTAACCAAGTAGGTAAAATAGGTTTTGAAACGTTTTTGAAACTAGTGATGATCTGCTGTGCTTGTTGAACATTAACCAGGGGCAAAGGGAGTAAATTGTATGTAAAAAAAAGTTAGAACAGCACAGCACAGCACAGCATGTTTGAAAGGTATAATTCCACATTGATTGTAGGAAGTGTAGCTGAAATGATATATTGTACAGATCAAAAAACAGGTGCCCTGAAACAGTGCTTTCCATTCCTAGGTAAATTATCCAAAATTAAATAAAAGTGGTTTTTCTTTGGATAATGACATGCAAACCCATTACTAAATCACAATAGGAACATTTAAATTTACTTAAAATGTTCAATTACATTGGGTAAAAAGATTTTTTGATAAAAAAAATTTGAGTAACGAAGGAAAAGGTTTAGAAAGGTTAACTACTGCTCTAAATAATTAACCAAACTCTTCATGGTTAATATGAGGAGTGATCCACATACTGTTTCATGGTTCATTAAGTTTAGGTGATACATTGATTTTATTGAACAATATCACTATTGAGCTTGTCTAGAACAATGTGGAATTGAAAGTTTACATATTTCTTAGTTTATGTTATTGTATAACAATTTCTATAGTTATGAAGAAGATGTAGGAGTATAGTTATGCAGCAACAAAAAGAGCGTGTGGCAATTTAACAACTAACAACAAAAAATCTCTTTATATAGCTGATAAAGTGGCTGGAAGTTCATTAGGCTTCATGCAGTAGTATATTCATTGTCTTTTTTGATGCCACAAGACAATGTTTTATTTGTAAATAGTTCTGCAGCTATTTAGTCCCAACAATCTGGATCCTCATTTTACTGAACTCAAAGGATGGAAGGTTGAGTCAATCTTGATCCAGTCAAGATTGAACTCCTGGCAATGGGCAGAGTCAATCTGCAATACTGCATTGCAACCCCTGCGTCACCAGGGCTCAAAAATCAATCAAAATCAATATACCGTATTAGGAATTTTAAAAATAATTTACAGTAAATATTGTTATCTAAATGGTAGCAGCCAACATACGGTAGAAGTTCCAATGAATGAAAAAAATAGGAAAAGATGACAATGGAAATTTCACTAGGAGCTATGTGTAGGTAAACTTAGTCTGGATCCAATGAAAAATGTTTATATACCTGTCAGAGAGAATAGGCACAATACAATTAGTATATGGTGCATTCAGAAAGTATTCACACCCCCTTCACTTTTGTCAATTTTGTTATGCTGCAGCCTGGTTCTACAGTTGTTGAAATTCATTTTTTTCTCATTAATGTACACTCAGTACCCTATAATGACAAAGTGAAAACAGAATTTTAGAAATGTCTGTACATTTATTAAAAAGAAAAAACCTGAAATATCACATTAGCATAAGTATTCATATCCTTCACTCAGTATTCTGTTGAAGCACTGTTGGCAGCAATTACAGCCTCAGGTTTTTTAGAGTATGACGTGACAAACTTCGCATACCTGGATTGGGGGATTTTCCACCAATTTGGAAATTGTTTTTTTAAGGGGGCAGGGCTGAGTTAGTAGGAGGTATCTTTTTTTAATTGGGAATTGGGTTTTTTAATTATTTATTAAATGTATTTTTATATTGTTTTTATCTTTATTGTATTGGAATTGTTTGTTGTGAGCCACCCGGAGTCCTTCAGGAATGGGGCGGCATAGAAGTTCCAACAAATAAATAAATAAATGAATGAATGAAACCAAAGATAATACCAATAGTAATAGGTGCCTTGGGTTCAATTCCAAAACATCTGGAATACCACGTGAACACCACTAGCACTGAGAAAATCACAATTAGTCAATTGCAAAAGGCAGCTATATTTGGAACAGCTTACCATATTTTTCGGAGTATAAGACACATTTCCCCACTCTAAAAGAGGCTGAAAATTAGGGTGTGTCTTATACTTCGAATGTAGCCCTGCCCACCTGCCATTTTCACCCACCTGT
>JANHJO010001963.1:166472-179672 GCA_032468235.1 Pseudoxyrhopus heterurus | reverse complement strand
GGTAACCAGCTTTTTATTTTGTGTGCAGATGAAATGCTTCTTTGATTTTGTTTTCAATAAAAAAACACTGTACCTTTTACAACTGGTGCAGATCCGGGTGTTTGGAGCATGGGACAGAACATTAACTGAGTCTTGCAACTGAGAAGTACAACCTTCCTACTGCCACTTTTAATTACTTTATCCATTAGGGCAGGTCCTTTCTAAGTTTGTTCCCTTGAACTTTAAGCCATAGGGGGCTCCCTCTTCTCTTGTCTGCTTGTTTCCTAGGCAACATCTCTTCCCTTTGTCCCCAAGTTCATCCTTACCTTCTATTACAATTATTTAGATCTGTCTAGATTTTGAGCAATACTTCTGTATATAGTATACAGTGTACAGCCGAGGAAAATGCCACCCAACCTGAGACAATAATCTACTAAAAGTTTATTCATCTCCAGTTAATTGTCACTATAAAGTCTTGGTCAAAATGCAACCTGCAGAATCCAGGGCTATAGGGGGCCTTCTAGAGCTTTGGGTATAATCTCTATTATATTATATACAGATTGTACCAAACACAATCTCCAGCACTTGCTGCTGAGTTATTAAATATATGGGAAGTAACTGTGCTTATATTAAATGAAGATTATGTTAACTCAGAGTGAGTTTTGGTATTTTTCCTCAGCCCCTTCTTTATCCTAGCTCTACCCAGTTTTTGGCATGTGGCCCAAAGAATTAGGTTTTTATATACGGGATGCAAAAATTGGGATGGCCTCCAAAAAACAGCAAAAAGATTTTTTTCTATCTTTTTGCTGTTACGGTCAGCCAGATTTTTATAGACAGATATAGTTGTGTTAAGCTGGTATATCAATCGTTCAAACACAATCCCTAACATGAAAAACTTTTTTTTTTGGTTTATTTATTTTTTATAAACCTTCTAGGGCACTACAATTAACATTCCTTTAAAAAAAAACTTACTAGTTTGCGGTATTGTATGTAAATTTAAATAGCAACATAACATGATGATATTGTTACCATGCAGAGCGCTTATAAAAAATAAACTATTGTAAAAGCTGAAAAGTTTTAGAAGTATCGTTGCTTAATAGATGATTGAGCATAATGATTCCATTATGAACCCGTATTTTTTTTAATTGTATTACCAATCATTTTAAAATAAGAATTACTCCAATATGTTAAGTTCTCATAAGAAGAAAAAGCAAATTTTGTTTTTCTGCCCAATAAGGCCAAGAAATGTCTAGCTGCTTTCAGTGCTGGAAAAGCAACCCAATTCCTACTATAATTAGTACCAAGAATTTGCCATGACTTCAAAGGTATTTTTTGAGCTCACAATGGTGCATATTCAGTATTGTTTCCATTCCAGTGCATAACCAAGGTTAATGGACAAGCCCAATGAGATTATTTAACATCAGGAAAATTAAAACCACCATCATCACAATGAAGACATAACTAAGAAGAAGGTCTTAAGTATTATGCTCTTTCTATAAAAAGTTAACCATTAATTTATCAATCTATTTAAAATATTTAAATGGAACCAGCATAGCCATTGTTCTCAAATGTCTATCAGATTTGATGCAAAATTCATCATCATCATAATTCTTTCCTACAAATTAAGCGTGTTTTAATTAATTTCTTAGTACATTCCTTCTTCTGGATGATACATTTTGAAATGTTTGTATTGATTAAACTGGATATTTTTCTAGGGATAATAGTCCCCAGGTATTTGATAACTTTTGGATATTATACAAAAATGTTTTTTCTCTACTTTCTCTTTTGGAACCTTCTTGGCAGTTGGCATAGTATTTCATTATTGTATATTAGATATTCACTATACAATTGCACAGCTTCTACAAATTTAGGTAAAGATTGTTGTTAGTTATTAAAAAAAACTAATTATTGTCTAGGTATAATAAGTATGCACAGAGATGTAACAACTTTAGAAACAAATAAATAAACCCTATAGAAATCCAAGGTTCTGCAATACGTGAATTCTTGATATTATAAATCACTTTGAGATTAAAAGGCATGCTATATGGTAGGTATTATAAACAAATAAACAAACAAACATATGTCTAGTGGTACTATTGAAGCTAGAATTTAGCAGGTTGATTAGCAAATATCAAGCCTATTTTCATACTGGCTCAAAACTGATTTCTTCACTCCAGCAAGCTTTAATAATTTGTAATTGAAGATTTTTTTTTCTTCCATTTGATTATATCTGATTCTCAGAGACTGCCTGGAGGAGTCACTGCACTTTTCTTGCTGAGGTTTTTCAAGAAGTCATCTGCCCTTACCTCCTTCCTAGGGCTAAGAGAGAGTGACTGGCCCAAAGTCACTCAGCTGGCTTTATGCCTAAAGTGGGATTAGAACTCATAATTTCCCGATTTTAGCCTGATGCCTTAACCACTACACCAAACTGGCTCTCTGATTTGAGATACGTTTATTTATATTTTTGCACTTACCCACGCCTTGTAATGGCACGAACAAGCAGATAAATTTTACCTTCTTAGTGGAGGCTTAGCATGGCACCATCATCCTTTAAAAGTAATTGAAAACTTCTGTTTGTAACTGTAAACATGCTGGTTGGTTTATTTTCTTCTGGCAAAATATTTAATAAATTAAAAAAAAAGTCTGACTCTGAAGCAAATGTACTGGAAAAAACCTTCTGCTGGATGTTCACAGCCGTATGATTCCTTTATGGTTGCTTTGTATCAGGATGTGCAAAAAAAACCCCATGTGTTAACTGCCAGAGAAGTGTAAGTTATGCTCCATGAAGTTATGAACAATCATATGAACAAACCCCACATTATCCAATCCATGTTCCCCAAAGGCATACAGTGAAATATACATGCAAGACAGAAAAGGGAAACCCTATGTAATATTCAAGAACTGCACAATTTCATTTCTGTTTTAAATGCACTTTAACCTATAATTCAGTGAGCAGATGGGGGGGGCGGCAACCCACCATTTTGGAGATGGTTTAGTAGATTAGAAAATCCCACCTCCGGTCCGTTTACATACCAGTCCTTTTTTTATCTTATCTTTTATTATTTTTAATGTTTGAATTGACATTTTCATTGTTTTATATTGCATTTTATAATGTTGTAAGCTGCCCAGAGTAGCTTGATGGTGAGATGGGTGACATATAAATTTAAATAATAAGTAAACAAATTAAAAGAAGGATTATTTTTGCTTTTGAAACAACATGGAGGACTTTACTACAGGATCTGCTAGCCTTCTGGCAAATGTATATGGCTAAGGCCATATACAGGGCCAAGCTTTATGCTAAGGCTGAGTTTAGGCACTGGCCTAGGGGAGTGAAGTTCAGGGAATGCCAGCGTTCCGAATAATTCTGAAACTGCAATTTTTTTCATGGGCAAGAGGTGGCGCCATCAGGTAATGTGGTCTTGGGGTGCCATATACCCTTGAGCCAACACTGGGCCATACCCATTATGTTACATTGCTGTATGACCATCATAAAGATTTGATTTGATGCTCATTATTTGAATGGGCAAACTTTGTCACAGCAACCAATCACATCCCCAGTGGCAGGGCAAGCTACTGCATATAAACAGAGGGCAATCCCCCATGCTCATTCATACTGATGCTGTTATCTAGTTGGGCAATGAAATGTCTGCAAGAAAACAACCAAACTCGGAGAGCATCAAGGATTCCAATCCCGAAAATGTTCTCTGCTATTGAGACCTATTATAGGTTGTCGCAATGTTGATGTTAATTCTATACTGATAACATCTTATTGAAAACAAGAGTTTTCTGGCTGATATTAATAATTATCAAAAGACTGTGAGTGAATCTGAGGCTTCTTAAAATGACAACTTCAACAGATCATTGCTGTAATGATCTGGGATTACAAGATACAGGATGGCCAAATTTAATTTATTCCTTTCTGATGCCAGGTAGTTCTTTTCGGAATGCAAGAGGGAGCCGGCCTGCAATAACATGGAAGTTAGATTGTAACACAGCCACTTTGAGTTTGATAAATAATTTAATAAGCCTGCTTCTGTTTTGCACATCAGGTGAACTACCTATGATGATTGCTGGAGCCAAAACACTACAGTTGTTATATTTGGCTCCTCCAGGTGACATGTACAATGGACTTGGCCTATTTTTCAGAGGTTATTTTTGAAAAACACTCTCCTATTTTCTTCTCACATCAGAAGAAAGTGATCAGAAGAACGTTACAACTAATCTGCAGATTATTGTGTGATACACCAAAGCCAGGTGTTTTGTGCTTTGCTTTCTGAAAAGATAGCTCATGATGCTGCGGTAAAGAGATTTGGAAAAAAATTGGGTGATGCCATTTTAAATCTCCTGGCAACACCCAAAGGATGGACAAAGATTATCACTACATTTGAGAGCATGTTTTGTGGTTAATTCTTCTGCTTTCCTAATAATTATAGTGAAGTTATCAACACAGGCCAACTGCTTTTTTTTATAGTAAAGAAAGTTATGTTTCTGGCACAGGTAGGATCATTTAATTTCGTCTGTAGTTCAAAGTTTTCATATATTGTCATTCAACATATAGTTTTTAAAGTAGCATCCATAGGAAAATTGGGCTACTGTTAAAAACCATTTTTTATTCTAATTTTTTTCATGTTATTTTGTTGTAATCCTTAAACAAAACACCCTTAATTTGATATACTTGGAAATCTATTCAAAGGAAATCCTACTGAGTTCAGTTAGGCTGACTCTTAAATACAATGGTTATAATCTTGTATTTTATTTTATTTATTGATTTGATTTCTATAGCCGCCCATCTCAGCAAAGACTCTGGATGGCTGACAATTCAAACATGGTAGTCTTAATTGGACAGAAATAACCTGGACGTTGAGACTCTTAAAAGTCTGTTGGTGGTGTAGAAAAACAGGAATAAAGATCCTCCCCAATTATTTTGTTGCTTCGCAGGGTTCAGGGTGCCCGTAGGAGAATAGGTGATGCATTGCCACACCTTATAATAACATCACATTAGTTAGCAAGTAAAGGTAACAGTTCTTAGAGTTGATGAAAATAGAATAGTCTCTTAACTTGGAGATATGGCACTAATGTAGTTCTTGTCAAAGATGAACTGAAGGAATGGGATGTAATGGGATGAAGGCACACACAACAGCAACCACAACAGGGGCAAAAAGGGCATTGCAATATTACATTTGGAGTCTGATGTAATGATTCAGGGTCTAGCATACAAAACAGGACTAATGTATGAGAATAACCTTGGGAGACAAGAGGAAGAGAAAGAGCTGCAACCTAGACAAAGGTCTATTAAGAGAAGTCCAAAGGAGGAATGGGGGTGGAGAAAGCATCTTAAAAGGGACCCTCCCTAGTTCTCTGGAAAATAAAGGCAGGGAGGGGGGTTAGTGTGTGTGTGTGTGCTTTCAGATTTATACAATTCTTTTATTGCAACCTTGCAATAAATGAGGTTTGGTACTCAGCGTTTTGGTTTCTTGACTGAATTACTCGAAGGGCTAACTAATAAGGAGTGCCAACAAGATCAATTCTTATAGTAAGAATTTCAAGTATTGAGCAGTAGTCAGATTTGGCCACTGGTTTGGGCTACAAATCTCTGGGTGGCCATTAGATGGCAGGAAAGATATACGTTGTTTTTGCTCTTCCCATTTGATAGTCTTAATCGAGGGAATTCTGTGACCGGCCAGAGCATTTTTAGTTGTTTTGAAGAGAGCGATTGATTCCCAAACATTTTGTGGGCACAGAAGGTTGCTCATAAAAGAAGAAAGTCAGAAACGGAAGCAAGCGTGTCGAGATGGGAGTTTTCACAGAATAGGACATGGCTTCTGAGGCCTCTGGATCAGGGGACTCCAACCTTGGCAACTTTAAGACTTGTGGACTTCAACTCCCAGAATTCTGGGAGTTGAACTTCACAAGTCTTCAGGTTGCCAAGGTTGGAGACCCCTGCTCTGGATTATAGATACAGTTGGTTCTTTATGACATGCAGAGAAACAGGCGTGGCCTCCAGGCTGATTTCATAGCTGACAGAGTCAGAATGACAAAAGCAGCACCAGAGCATTGCCTTGCAAGGAAGGGCATGTTGAAAAATGTGGGGTTGTGATGTATTATTTTTAGATTTTTTAAAAATTCCATCTCTTTTTTTATAAATCAGTCAAGCTGGCAAACATGCCCAATATGCTTGCCTATTTTCTCCACAACAACAACCCTGTGAGGTGGGTTGGACTGAGACAATGACTTGCCCAAAGTCACTTTTCCAAAATTTGTTCTTTGGTGGCCAGTGTTCAGGGCTCAAATCAGGGGTGGGTTTCAGCTGGTTCGGGCCGGTTCGGGTGAACCGGAGGTTAATTTTATATCTGGTTCGCCGAACCGGTAGTAAGAATGACTAGCTGACCCTGCCCCCCGCCCCACCCCTCCCGGGAGTGTCCACACACCCCATTTTGGATTCCAGATAAGTGCAGGGTGTGCTCGGAGGCTCTGGGAGGGCAAAAAAGGGGCCTCCTGGAAGGCCTGAAATGGGTCTATTTCCGGCCTTTAGTGGAGACCGTTTTTGCCCTCCTAGGGCTCGAGGGAAGCCCCTGGAGCCTGGGGAGAGCAAAAATGCCCTCCCGCACCGTGGTGCAGGAGGCCGAGTAGGCCACGCCCACCATGGCCACGCCTGCCCAGCAACCGGGCATAGAAACAGTTGCTGGAATTTTTGAAACTCAGCCCTGGCTCAAATCCTTAATGGAAGGAGGACAAGGCTGCCTTCATAGTTTGAGAATAGGGGAGCAGTGTTAATGAAACTCACCATGGCAAGTTACAACTCTTGGCAGCTGATTTCTCCAGCTTATATACAAAAAAAAAGGACTCAGCTTTCAAATCAGAGCAATCTTTGTGCAGCTGCCAACACACTTTTGACAACACTGCTTTATGAGCCTGTAAAGCTTTCAAAGAGGAAAATGTACTATGAAATAGCAGACTGTAGAGTTGGGGAACCAAGCTTGAGCATTTCTTTTCCAGGCTAGCAAACCTAAAGTCTTCAGAGACATGACTTCTTTTTAACCAGATGTTCCCAAATGTCTTCATTTTTTTCCCCTGGAGAAACTCTTTTTCTGCTGACCCTGGTAGCTTTTCCTGCAGTCACCGGTGCTATGAAGTCCTTCTTTGCATGCTTTAAAATGATGTTATAAATTTTTAAAAATATTTCTAAACTGCTTGGGTTTGCAATAATTCCCCCTCCATATTTCTAATCTGATCAATAAATATTTGGCACTGTAGCAGATTTTTCATATACGAGTGGCAACCCAGGGCTAAAAAGGTTGCAGGTATTCCTCCAAACTCTAGTTTGCAGACCTGAGAGGACCTCAAGATTATATCATCCATATCTGATAGCAAAATTGCCACCCCCCCTGCTTTTTTTTGCAAAAATGGCAAAAGTCACGGTGGAAAATGTGAGAAGGTTTCAGGACAAATGTATTTGCAAGTAGTCCTTGAGTTATGATGGTAATTCGGATTGTAATGTCCATAAGGAAGGCTGAGCGTCAAAGAATTTAGGCTTTTGAACTCTGGTGCTGGACAAGACTCTTGCGAGTCCCTTGGACTGCAAGGCGAACAAACCGGTCAGTCTTAGAGGAGATCAACCCTGACTGCTCTTTAGAAGGCCAGATCCTGAAGATGAAACTCAAATACTTTGGCCACCTCATGAGAAGGAAGGACTCACTGGAGAAGAGCCTAATGCTGGGAGTGATTGAAGGCAAAAGAAGGGGACAACAGAGAATGAGGTGGCTGGATGGAGTCACTGAATCAGTTCGTGCGATCTTAAATGGACTCTGGGGGATGGTAGAGGACAGGAAGGCCTGGAGGAACGGTGTCCATGGGGTTGCGATGGGTTGGACATGACTTCGCGACTAACAACAACAACAAGTCTGATGAAGAGAAGGAATAGGGGTGACATGATAGCAGTTTCCCACTAGTTGGGAGGCTGTCACAGAGAAGGGGAGAAGGTTGACCTATTCTCCAAAGCACCTTAAGATAGGACAAGAAGTAACAGATAACAGACAAGCACCTTAAGATAGGACAAGAAGTAACAGTAACAGATAGAAGCTTATCAAAGAGAGATCCAATCTATGATTAAGGAAAAATTGAATCAATGGACAAAAAGTAATGGATGGAAATTAATCAAGGAGAGAAGCAACCTAGAACTAAGGAAAACAATTAAATCAGCGGAATGACTTGCCTCCAGAAGTTGTGGGTGTATCAACACTGAAAGTCTTTAAGAAGATATTGGACAGCCATTTGTCTGGAATAGTATAGAGTTTCCTGCTTGAGCAGGGGATTGTAAAGCCCTTTCAACTCTGTTTCTCTTTTTCTATAAATATGGTGAGACAGTTATTATACTCCAGTTAATCAAGTTGATGGAAAATTCTAGGAGTTGTTTTTTTTCAACACACCTGAATAACATTGATTTGGGGAAAGCAGATTTGGGCGAATCCCTCTTGCCAAGCATCTGAAATTCCTCAAAATACTATTTAAACATCAAAGAAACATCAAAATCAGCATTCATACCAAACTCTGCTGTCAGATGTATCTTTTCCAGTGAGTTGGGCAGATCTGCTCTTCTCATTGTCAGAAATATCCAGAGGATTGTTTCATGCAAAAGATAAATTGGGCTTCTCTGCAGGGAAAGGCGTCTGCAAGAAATGGCCACCCAAGGAGGCGAGAGAGACCTTCCCTGTTTCCTGCTGCTTGTTTCTTTATGGTCTCCCTTTAGCCTCTAGGAAACAAAACAAACAAAATGTTTATGCTGTGAGAGAGAAGAATTGGCTGGGAATTCTGGGAACTGCGGTACCAGAGCAACTGATACGAATTTGTCAAGCTTCTCTTTTGCAGATCTCTGTCAATATGTGGAGAGTGTGCAGGAAAAAAAACCAATGGGGGAGGATGATGCATCAGATAACATCATTGCTACAGAGGAAAAATGCCTGCAAAGAGATGGAATCACCATCACGGTGCACTGACTGTAAATTAAGTTTTCTCTCTAGGTTATTTTTTTTGTTAGGGCTACGTTTGGTTTTTTTTTAGATCTCATCTTACTTTGACATTCAATGCTCCTAGTATCCTAGCTTTCGAGAAAGGTGGACTTTTAATAAATTGAAAGAAAGTGAAAGGTGTGCAGTACACTGTGATAAACTATATGTGTGTATGTGTATATGTGAGAACACCAAGGCATGCATACGTCTTTTTCATACATTATACTTTATGCAGCCCTATAAGCCAAAGAAAAGATAATGTAAATCAAAATGTATCAGATTTTACAAAGTCATTAAATTAATATCCAATTAATAGGCTTACATAATTAGTGGTTGGTAGTCTGTCTGAAAGGATCTTTAATAGCTGTAAAAAAATTATGACAGTAATAATTCAGGGGGGAAAACGGCTTAAGAAATGCTGTAATATATTAAAAGTAAAAGCATAAAATAGGAAGTTTAATTTTAGGGAATGTAGTTTAATTTGAGTATGGAGAGTATTATGATCAGAAATGCCTGCAGGGGAATAAAAAAAAAATTCAAGATAGTGGCCACAACCATATTTGTTTATTTATTTATTTATATCCCACCTTTATTATTTTGACAAATAACTCAAGGTGATGAGCACACACAATACTTCCTCCTCTTATTTTCCCCACAACAACTCTTTGAGATGAGTTCAGCTGAGAGAAAGTGACTGGCCCAAAGTCACCCAGCTGACTTTCATAGCTAAATCAGGATTTGAAGTCACGGTCTTCTGCTTTCTAGCCTGCTGCCTTCACTGCTAGAGCAAACTGGCTCTTTCATAGATTCAAGACTGTAATCAGGATTTCAAATGACTTTATAACCCAAAGGTGTTTTTTCAAGAGGCAACTGAACTTCCTTTGCTTTTCCTTGAAGACGTTTCGCTTCTCATCCAAGAAGCTTGTCAGAATGGAAGAAGTTTCTTGTATGAGAAGTGAAACATCTTCAAGGAAAAGCAAAGAAAGTCCAGTTGCCTCCTGAAAAAGCACCTTTGGGATAACTGTGACCTGTGTGACTGAGAATCTCCATAAACAGCCACTGTGAGTGTTTCAATAATAAGGCTTTTGCAATGAGAGCCACTTTAATGTAGTAGTTAAAGCAGGAGTTCAAAAATCCAGATCTCTCCTTAGCGAAGATGTTCCTGGATGACATTGGGCTAATCAATGTCTTTTTCTGAGTCTCTCTGCAAAAAAAATTGTCTGGACATAAATGAATAGTCCACAAGGTTGACACTAAATAAAAAAAAATCAGTAAATATTTATTTAATGAACAAATTTATATGGCCATCCAATTTCCACACAGGTGACTCCAGGTGGCTTACAACATTAAAAATTCACAACATTAAAAAAAAAAAAAACCCGCATAACTCCATCCCATCCCAACAGCAACAGCAGCACAAGCACTGGTAGCTTTTAGAAGCTTTTATACTTCTTATGAATGTGTGCTTAGTTTTAATTTCAGGCAGGATTTGGTCATGTGACCCAGTGGTGGGATTCAATATTTTTAAACAACTGGTTCTGTGGGTCTGGCTTGATTTGGTGGGTGTGGCTAGGTGGTCATGTGACTAGGTGATGTCACAGATCACACCCAGCCCCGCCTCCTGGCCACTCACCTCAAAGGAGAGGTAAGTTCAGCCGGTTGGGGCTAATCACTAACCCCCACCCATTTTATGGCCTGTTTGGGGCCATTTTCAGGCCATTTTTCCAGCCAAAATCAGCCTGAAAACAGCCCAAAAAACAGCCCATTTTTCAGGCTGTTTTCAAGCCAATTTTGGCTGGAAAAACAGCCTGAAAAACAGGCGGGGGAGGGGCCAGCCAGTAGTCCGATTTGCCAGTTCTCTGAACCATGCAAAATCGGAACAAACGGTTTGCCTGAACCAGGCAGAACCAGTAGAAACCCACCCCTGTACCTTATCCCCAACCTTGAAGTCCTCCTGTGGGGCTCTTTTCTTGTTTGCTTGCCTGTTCTGCATTTTCCTAGCCATTTGCAATGCCATGTGCACCTCCACCCATGTTTCTTTAATGTTTCCATTGATTCAGTCAAGGATGCTGAAGGATTTCTGGTATAGGCACAAACTCTACTCTGCTAGCTACCTAAAAAGGGGTAAACCCTGTACTACTATGCATGGAGATATTGTATGCCACTTCTGTGAAGGGTAGCAGTTCATTCCAATTGATCTTTAGTAGTTAACATAACACCTTCCTCATTGGATGTTGGCCTTTTATTGGAAGTGTAGATGAAAGCACCAATTGTGCTCCTAGTTTTTAACTTTCTTCCCTAGCTGTCTATAATTTCTTGTTATTGTTTTCAGATTCTTTGTTGTGTCATTGGTCCCCACATATAGGAGAAGAAAGGGTAGTAATCTGTGTGGTTGATTATTTAATAAGGTACTCAGTTACATCTTTGATTTTTGCTCCAGGCAGACTATATATCTCCCTAGATTGACTGTCTAGTTTGCAGACTATAGTTTCTGTTCCCCTAAGAATTGAATCTCCTACCACCAATATTCACCCTTTTTTTTCCTAGGGAAGTTTGGAATATTTTTCTTCCTGTTGCAGGACTGCTGGGTTGTGCCTCTTTTTTTAGGAACTATTGATGAATGCTCTTTTGTGAGTGTTTGTATATTTTCTTCGATGGCAGAGGTTATGAAAGTGATTGTTCAATTCCAGAGGGGTTTCAGTGGAGTGGGCTAGGGTAGATAATATGAGCTTTGCTCTTGGTTATTGTTTTCTTCTAAAAGTGACATGTTTGCATCGGTCTTGCTGAGGACAGCACAGAGGACCAACTGAGCAGTAGTGCCCACCGGAGTGGCTGAAAGAAATGCAGCACACCAATGACATATATGGAGTCATTTTTTAAAGAAGCTGTTTGCTCCCTATTGTGTTTTATTTTGGTGTAGATTTCATGTTTAGGTTGGGATTTCTTGCTTTCTTCATTGAGTTTTAGAGTGACTAAAATTGCCTCTAGACCCTTTACTTTTTCTTATAGTAAGCCAAGTAGTTAACATTTGATACATACATAGTTTGGGTCTTGGGTAGGCAGAAGCTAAAACATATGACACACTTTGCAAGTCACTATAGCATCAATTTCTATTTTCATGACATTTTTTCTTTCTTTGTTTGTAAAAAAATTAAAAAACTCTAAAAGTTAAATATTTTCCCTGTTCCTAGTGTCAGTTTACAATAGTTTACAAAAGTTTTCACTCTTGAAAAATTCATTGAAAAAAAAAATAATTTGAAAAAAAATAAAAAATTGAAAAAAGATTTTTTAAAAAATGAAAAAAAAAATTAAAATAGAAAAAGATTTAAAAATTGAAAAGAACATAAAATCAAAAAGGATATTTAAATTGGAAAAAGATTAACATTTGAAAAAAGAATTTAAAATTGAAAAAAGAAATTAAAAAGTTTGGAAAAGCATTTTTTTTAAAAAAAAGGAATTCAAAGATTTTAAAAATTTAAGAATTTACAAGAGTTCTTGGCCCTTTATGAAATAATATGCACTTCTTTTTTGTTGGAAATCTCAGGCTGTTTTCTAGGAGTTGCTTTGCTCTTAACCGTCTACTCCTTGCCTTGAAAGTTTATCCCTTTCCTCTCTGTCCACAAGTATCTTGTATTTATCTCTTTCCCCCTGCTTTCTTGCCCTTTAATTTAACTGCTGCTCAAAGGCCTCTGTTTGCACCACACTGTCTGTACCCAGGTGTTGGGCTGGGTTGCTGGGCTGCCTCTCTATCTCTCATCTGTCTCTCTTTCTCTCAGATGAGTCGCTGGGCCACCTCTCAGTTGGGACACTGGGCTGCCTCTCAGCTGGGCCACCTATCAGCTGGGCCATCTCTGACCTCTTTGTTCTAGGAATTCAAGTTCTCTTTTTGTTCTCTCCTGTAACTAATCTTGATGTTGCCCTCTATATATATATATAGTATTGAAAGATAGTACAAGGTAGTCTACAAAAATCCCCAAAATATTTAAAAGTATTTAAAAATATTGAAAAAAATATTGCAGTCTCTGACTATTTGTAACCCCCAAAAGAAGGTAGAATGATAATTGCAGTTTAGGGCAATAAAAATTTACCATCTAGGTAACATAAAAATTTATGATCCGGCAGTAAGTAAAACTTCACAATAGTTGTAAACAACTTGGGAGCCAGAAGAGACAAAAAAAAACCTTCTTACTTTCTATTTGTTTGGATTTTTTTCAGG
>JANHJO010001963.1:83438-94157 GCA_032468235.1 Pseudoxyrhopus heterurus | reverse complement strand
ATTGTTGGGGGCAATATGCTGACATTGCAAACCGCTTAGAGAGGGTTGCAAGCCCTGATAGGTGGTATATAAATACAATGCTATTGCTATTGCTATTTTATTCTCATGATAAACCATTTAAATGAGAGATGTTAATATAATGAACTGAGCTGGCTAAATTGACTGGGCATTTCAGGGAATGACTTGTATCTAATTTGTACTTTTAACATTTTTAAAATGTTTTAAAATATAGTTTGTATGTTTAAAAAAAAAAGGCCACTTCTGGGATCATTCTACCAAACTTCCATTCTTCATTTCCAATCACATTGCTCCATTATGGATCTCATTATTTTTCTGGATTTTTAACTAGTGCAATGGCTGTTCTTGTATTGTTATTCTAACCCCCTAAATTCTGTTCCTATTTTGCTTTTATTCCCCCCTTTTCCAGCCACATGCCTGCTTCATTATATTATCCATGATAAAACTAAGTTTGGCAGAGCACCAATAACAGTGTATGTCACAAATTCCGGTGAAGATTTCTCTAAAGGGCTAGGCTTTAATTAAGCATCTATGATAACGCATCATTGATCAGACACTGAGAATTACCATCCTGCCCACAAGCAGCTGAGAGATCGCCATTCAACTTTTAGGTGAACAGAACCTTTTTCAAGGATTTACTGCTGCCGTCTGGCAAGATCCAAGAATGGGTTCATTCATTTCATATCATTTCTCATCATTTAATTACTTATCAGCTCTCAATGATGTGGAACTCAGTCTGTGAAACAGCTTCTACTGAAAGCCCTTGTATTTGATGTGATGGGAAATCTTCTGGAAATGCTGCCTCAGGGGTTTGATCTGCCATAACTCATTCACGTATACAATTGGCATTTTGCGCTCCAATCTGTGGTGGAAAACTCACCCAACAGAAGGCAGAAGCTGGAGAGGATTCAACGATCATCTTATTATTTGAAAGCTAGCAGGTGGTGATGAGGCCTAGCCACCTTGCGCCCTGATGAACCAAGAGCAAGAGCCACAAGAATTACATAGGTCTTATACACCAGTAATCCTCAATTTATAACAGTGCACTTAGAAATAGTTCAAAGAAACTATGATAATTTGGGCTACGAATTTTGGCTATGCAATAGATTTGGACAGGTGGCAGAAATTATGGAACAGAAACTATAAGCTTACAATGTCAACAGCGTATAAATAGAATCTCTATAAAATGTTTTATAGATGGCACTATTCACCTGCAAGAATAGCGAATATGTATAAAAATAAATCTGTTAAATGTTGGAAATGTAACCAAGTACCAGGTTCATATTATCATTTGTGGTGGAGGTGTCCCAAAGCAAAAAAATATTGGAAGAAAATTCACATATGGATGGAAACTATGACAAAACAACATATAGACTTGAAACCTGAGACATTCCTGTTGGACATGCTACCAGAAAACTATAATAAAGGTAATACATATTTAATTGTACATATTCTAACAGCAGTCAGGATTGTATACGCACAATACTGGAAAAACGAAGAAACCCCTACAGATGATAATATAATCAAAAAGATTCTGAAATGTGCAGAAATGGATAGGTTAACTCTAAAGATTAAAGAAAAAGAAGATTAGGAATATTTTATAACGTGGCAACTTTTCTACAAATGGCTAGTTGATAGATACAGAGGTTAGTTGAGTGGATTATGTGAAATATGGAGAAAGAAAAACTGATGAGTAAATATTTTGATGGTTATATAATCGATGCCAATATGGAAGATAGTATACTTTCTAATAACGATTGATATTATTTTATATATGTTTGTACATGATTATAATGATTATGATGATGTTTATATTTTAACACTTTGGACACCTAGAAAACACTCTGTTCAATATAGAAATGGAATTTGTGATATAAAACAATAAAATACTTATAAAAAAACAAACAAACATAGCTAAAGACTGAGAAACCACTATGATTTTACTTGGCTCAAATAAGGGTCCATCACCAAGAAGGTCATATGATTGAAAGACAGACGTCTCACTTTTGAAGGATGATTTATCTGAAGGACAAAAGCTCTTCAGATAGCCTCACTAGATCTAAAATCATTTAAAATAGCCTTCCCCGATCTGTTATCCTTCCTTACCTGACATAGTCATTGGCCAAAGTAGCTGTGCACTTTGTGTTTACCACATAATTATTAGGTTGTCAAAAGCTAGAGTTTTGTTGATTTAAATTGACACTCAGCCTCCTCCTCCTCCTTTAGCCAGACCCTGAGCAGAGTCCCACGCAGAATTGGTACAGAAAAATAAGTACAAATTTCTTTCCTTTACTTTGGGATGTCCTCCCATTCTAACCGGAGCTCTATGGCTGGTCCTTCTTGAGGTTCATTCCCAGAAATGAATAATATTACTGTAGGATTCTCCTTTGCAATCATAAATCTTTTATTTGATTCACTGATTAACAAAATGCCTAAACAGCTTATAATAAATATAATAAAACCAGAATGAGCATAACAATATTAAAATGAAAATTAAGATGGTAGACTCTGATGTACCAATTTAATAATTTGTTTTATTAAGCTAATCATTCTCCCTTAGCTCAATTTATCTTATAAGGTTGTGAGGAAAAATGGAGGAATGCCAGGTTTTCCCGTTCTGGCTCCTGAATGAAAGGTAAGATAGGAATCTACCAAATAAATAAATACATCTCATCCTGAGCCCACATATACCTTAAAAATGGGCCCAAAATCCTGTTGCCAAACTTCAGAAATCAATCTGGGGTGCTGGAACCATAACTGAGTTACTGGTGGGATGCATGTGGCTCACGAACCAGGAAATGGCTCCTCCCTACCACACACACCTTTCCTGTAGCAAGAAAACTGCTTTGTGATTTCCTTATAAATGCTACATCTAGTAAAGGTAAGAAAAGAGCAGAATGTTTGCTAGACTGAGTTCCTGTGGTTTCCACTTCTCCTCCTCAAGAAAAATAAAGCATTGCCAAGGTGTTTGGCATCTTAAAGGCCATTATAAAAGCTGCGGACTATGCCAAATTCCAAACTCGCCCTTTTTTCTTTTCTGCTAAACATCTAGCTAGTGGCTTCACCAAGCCTTTTTTACTCCTTTACGAGACAATTATGCAGACAGTTTCTCACAGAAGTAGCCAATGTCTTGCCAGAATTGAAATGAAATGGGTTCCCTGAGCCCCAAAGCAGATTGAAGGTTGGAGATGAACATTGTTCGCAAACTAGTAAACTCAATGCCAGATGGAAGCAGAATAAAAATGAGGCTCTATAAAAGACCTTCTCCTGAAGGAGACTTTTAAAAAAACAGCTATGTTCAAACATGAATTCATTTTAACTTTAACTCAGCTATATTTCTTGACTTGGTATAGAATATTTCATTTTATCAGATAATTATAGAGGTCTTTTTTTTCTAAAGCTTTGTACAGGAATGTTTAAAATTTTGGAATAGATATGGTAAGGACCGTGCTCTCTCTTACCCCAAATTGATTTCTGCAAGAGTACATTAATTAAGGACATTAACTGCATCCAGTTTTGGTTGCCATGATATAAAAAAGATGGTGAGTACAGGGTAGAGCAACAAAGATGATTAGGGGACTGGAGGCTAAAACATATGAAGAAAGATGCAGGAATTGGGTATGTCTAGTTTAATGAAAAGAAGGATTAGGGGGTTACATGATAGCAGTGTTCCAATATCTAAGGGGCTGCCACAAAGAAGGGGGACTCAAGCTATTCTCCAAAGCACCTGAAAGGACAGGAAGTAGTGGATGGAAACTAATCAAGAAGAGAACCAACCTAAAACTAAGGAGAAATTTCCTGACCGTTAGAACAATTAACCAGTGGAATGACTTGACTCCAGAAGTTGTGGGTTCTCCAACCCTGGAGATTTTTAAGAAGAGACTGGACAACCATTTGTGTGAAATGGTATAGTTTCCTGCCTGAGCAGGAAGTGGGACTAGAAGACCTCCAAGGTCCCTTCCAACTCTGTTATTCTGTTAATGATAATTATTCATCAGCCATATGAAGGCAGAGATGGCTGACGGTATAGTCAGATGGGCAGTTATAAATCAAGGGATGCATCTCTAGGTCAGCAGATGACATTTCTTGTAAATGTCTGGCACTCAAGCGTACCAGTTTTTTGGACTATCTGTAACAAAATTGTAAACAATTAATTAGTCTAAGTACTTTCCCAGACATGTTAGATCATTTTCCCCATGTTATTGTTATTCAGGGCTATACAACTTTCAGCCTCCCATAACGCTTTGGATGTAGTCCCTGGAGTCACTCTAGAAGCTTCCATTGAATTGTATTTTTAGCGTCACCAAAGGGGACATGACTAATCATACGGTATTTGGAGAATAATCATATTTGACACTGTTTAATTATTAACATTTACTTTTAGTTTAATCACATTTTAGTTGATTAATCTTCTTCGTTCCTTTTTTGTCCTGTTCTGCTTCAACTCCTGGCATGCTGTTCAAAAGCCAGGAATGACCCTTGGTCTGACCAAAGATTGTGCACACAACTGTTTGTAGTCTAGCATACTTGGAGAGGTGGCAGGACAGATAATGAATTGCTGGAGTCCATATCCCTTATCAAAGATGAATATTTTAGCAGCTGACAATGGAAAGTGTCATTTACTGTCCAAGATGAATGATAGCCTATTACCCGTAACAGCCATTCTTATTCTTGTCTGAAAGAATCACTGCCTTCCCATTATTGCTTGAATGTCTTCTGTGAAAATTTCCAGTTTGCTCAGAAGTCTTCTGCTGTGGGAGGATCATAGATAATCAGGTGAACCAAAGAAGGAAATGTATATATCCTTTTTTATACGTCAGTTGAATCATGCTTTGTTTCCAAGAAAAGGTTCCTATTTGGAGGCAATTTTGATTTCCTGACACTATTGACGAATAGTTAGGATATTTTCTTACCGTATACCCAGTTGTAAACATTCCAAAAATAATCTGCATAATTCCTGAAGATTAAGAGTTGGGAGATTCTTTGTGCAATGGTGTCATAACACACATGTCATTTAAACTTTGTTATGACTTGTGTGGTTGGTGTTAAATAGTGTTTATTGTAGTCGAGAATATCTTCCTGCCAATCTTAGGGTTTGCTATTAGTTGAAATAGACCTCTGATGGGCACTTCTGAAATAAGCTGGGATGGAGAATTTTATGGCCTACTTCTGGCTAAACATATTACCTTATAACACATTAATACATAAGGACCACTTCAAGAGCTTCCTGGTGGATTGGATCCCTGGCCCATTTAGTTCAGCAGTCTGTTTCCAAGATGGTCAACTGACTGCACAAGAAAACCCACAAAACCTTGCAAACATGGCTGAACTACAGCTGTCCATTCACTGTAGTCAGGAGGGCAGAGGTGAAGGATTCTGGAAGATACAGTTCAGCAATCTCTGGAGAGCCTTCAATTTACTCATACCTGAAATTATTTTATTCACTGGCATTGGTCAAGTCCAGTAGTGCGATTCAACCGGTGTAACCGGCGTGCGCGTTGCATTGTGAAAATAGCAAGAAACTTTTTACTGCAGCCGCGGAGACTAAAAACAGCTGAGGCGCAGCAATCCGTGCTGCCGCCCCGATCAGCTGGGCTTGAAACGAAGGGAATAAAGGTCAGTATAGCGCAGGGGCAGGTGGGCAGACCCAACTTATTGCCGACAGTTCCTGTTCACCTGAATTGGTAATTCCAGAACTACCGGTTCGCCTGAACTGGTCCGAACCGGTAGAATCCCACCCCTGGTCAAGTCTTTACAATCATTTGCTTTAAATGAACCCCAAGCGATTAAAACATTTTTGATATTGTCCTACACATTTTCCTGAGACAAACCCAATCAGTTTGACACATTCACACGCTGTCTGGGTGGGTTGGAATTCAAAAGGAAATACATATTTGTCTGGGAAACACCCAAACCTGGCAGCCAGTTGCTCTTAGCATGCCTAAAAATAACATGTGATAAATTTCACCTTGATTCCTCCTTTGTTGTTGCTTTTTCTTAAAAAAAAAAAAAATCTGCAACAAAATCTTCTAAACATTTTTCTCTTTGTATTTATTTTTGTACAATGGAAAATATATTTTATGGTAGTGACAGCCACTGGCTATTTTAGTACATTGCTTTTATTCTAGTCATGTGCACACTTATTAGGAAATAAATCTCGCTGGAATGTGCTCTTAGAGAAATTAATTTTCAAGGAGACACATCTGAAAAGAAGTTGAGAATTTCCTTTTCAAGGAAGTTAAGAGGTGGATGTAATAAAAATCAAAAGTCAGACAAATAAAAAGGAAGCATTTAGTCTTGACAGAGGCAATCATGCATTCCTCTACACCATGGTGTGGATGGTTCATTTTATTTTGGTTTAAGGTGATGTATGAAAGTGGGTTGGTGGGCCTTAAATAAACTTGGATTTGCTTTGGGGTATTAAACCAATATGAAACCATTCCAAGTGTGGCATACCGTGAAATGGAGATGGGGATGCATAAATTATGCATATGATGCATGCATGCCTGCATGAATGAATGAATAGAAGAAGTAAGCACAGAAAGTAAAGAAAAATAGAGAAATAATAATTTAGTAAATAAAAAAATATATAAAAATTACTTCCCCCTTCATTATGAGTATAAACAATTTTAGCAATTCATCACTTCTCTCAAATTCCTTCATATCTGTAATCTGATCTAATCTGACCTTCAAATAATGTCCTAGGTCTTGTTTCCTTTCATTTTTTTCTTTGTCTCATAATTTCTTACAAAAGTCATCAAGACTTTAACAAATCTCTTTGGAAATCTGCTGTAAGAAAGATCCACATCACTTTTTCCATATAATTCTCAGCCTGTCTTTTTAAAACTGACTTTCAGATCAGTTGCATTGACCTGAAAGCAGACTTTCTACTTTGTTCCTCTTCCATAACATTGTTACATATCATACTTAGAGACCACCACTCTCCCTCCTAGATTCACCATGTTTTAAAGACAATCTATCTATAATGGGAGAAACTCCTAAAATTGACATCTGGGTTTTTTGTTCACGAATATCTTTAAACATATCCAGTGTTAAAGTATTTGCTTCATTCTGTATTAGTAAGTAAACTTCAAGAGTTTTTCTCCTTTAACTGTAATCTTGCATTCCTTCTGGATCCCTCGTGTCAGTCTTCATAGTCCCATCCTATCATTTTTATTAAGAATTCAAATTCCTGAATATTCACTTTCCAATGGGAAGGATTGTTATAATTAATTCAAAATCTTATTTCAAATCCATCTGAATTTTTGGTATGTTTGTAACTTTACAAAACCAATCAGTATTCTAGTCACCCTTTTTATTCCCCACAAAAGTAATTTATTTAAGTCCTTAAACTTGTATTTAAATTTCTTTTTTTTGCTAAGGATTGAAGGAGAGTCATAGGATGTTTACAGACTTTTGCTCCAAATGTTCCTAACAGCTGAAAAGCAGTTAACAAGCAATTTCCAAAAGTGTTTAGAAAAGGAAATATGCAAACACAATGTCCTTTGGAAAAGACATCAACTGCAGTTTTAGGTAATATGGTGTTCCCTTATCTCCCAGAGCTCTAAGTCCACCAGAGACCTCTGTCTTGCAGTCTCGTCACAAGGGGCAACAACTGTCTGGAGCATTTGTGGGTGATCTCAAGTCCTCTCCCTGTCCAGAGAGAAGTTATGAAAAGCTCACGGGCTCTTCATTCTGCCACGGTAGTTGACTGCGCTCTTAGCAGAGCTATCTTCAGCCACTTTTTCCCTCCAGAAGTCAGAAAATTCATTAGTATAACTGGAATATGTGAAGCTGCTGTAGGGATCAGAACTCCCAACTCTGATCATTAGCCCTTTAACTATTAACTTGATGATTGGAGACAGATTTCGGAATATTTAGCATGAAATGCATATATACTTTTCTGCCAAGTTGAGTCTCTTCTTACCTGAGACTCCATTTTCAAGGTATTGCAGATCCCAAAGAGGAGCTAGAGTACTGCATCTGGATGGATTTTATTCATACTTTCCTAAAGTACTTTTGAGATGAGTTGCTCAAGTGTGTTCATGTAAAACATTACATACACTGATAAGGTCACATTAGTGATAGTTTTGTGCCAAAGTGGATTTATAATTGTTTTCTTGATTCCTCTGTAATGTGTATATATGTGCATACACAGCACATATAAAATACTGTCCATTATTTTCTGTTTTAAATTATGTTCCATTTTTAGCCCCTAGGCCACCATGCTTGTTTCCAGCAAATTCTAACACTAAGGGATGGCTTTCATTCAGGTTGTAACCCGTGTGTGAGAACATGTGTGTGTGATGAACTTATCAGCTTTACACATATGAATTTCTTGCTCTGTTCTTTTTGTCTGGCAAAACTCACAGAGTTTCTTGTCAGTTCCACTAATGTTTATTCCTCTTTGCTTTCCATTAGTGCTGACAAGGCCAACGAAAACCATGTCCATTGTAGAGATTCTGGGAAATGTTCATCCTTCTGTCCTGCTTGCTTGTCACTGGACGGAGAGAAAACATTAATGGGTCAATTGTTTTTAATTCTTAAAATATGCAAAAGGGTATTTTTTTTAAAGTAATGTGTACGTACAGTTTTTGCTCGTTGTGCCATCTGTGATGAGAATTTCTTCTTATTTAGGAGCCTGACCACATACACGTCACATAAACATTGTTTTTGTGAATTCCCCCCATCTCTTTAAACTGAATATATAAGAGATAAACAAGAAGGAAAAATAACACAGTAGGAAAAAATAATCTTATTGGAAACCACCAGTATGTCTAGCATGAAGTAATTTACCAATTTGCAGAGTCACAGATTCTCACAATATAATAAAAGCCCGAGTTCCTTAATGATATGAGATGATACAAGCCATTCACTACATCTGAAAACACAGCACAATGATTCATTTCACTTTAATGTGTGGTTTTCTCATCTGATGAAAAACCAATGATTTTAAAGCACAGGTTTCAATAAATAAAGGTTTTCTTGGAGTCACTGGAGTTATCATTTGGCAATATTTTTGAAGTATCTGAATAGGATGAAATGAAATGAAACAACATGGCACTCGATGAGATGTCTCGTGTATTCAGACATTAATAGTTGCAGCTATTGTTTCTATTGGTTTTTCTCCTGTCCTGTGGATTTACTTCACTGCTTTTAATCAGGAGATTTATTATCTGTAGTTGCCTATGTGCACTAATGCTCGCATTAAGATGTATTTTAGGCCTGGCTGTCATCTATCATCTGCACCTTAGAAACAGTGGTGGGATTCAAATATTTTTACTACTGGTTCTGTGGGCGTGGCTTGGTGGGCGTAGCTATGCAATCGGCCAATCAGAGGTGGTATTTGCTGGTTCTCTGGTCCAATCAAACTTATTGCTACCAGTTCTCCCGAACCTGTCAGAACTGGCTGAATACCACCTCTGCTTAGAAATATTAGCTATGGTTTGTTAAATGGACCATAATCGTCAAGTTTTTACCATAGTTGTTAAGCAAATCAGGTGGTCACTAAGTGAACCGCCCCACAGTTAAGCAAATCCACCTATTGAGTTTGCTTGTCAGAAACCAACTGGTAAGTCACAAATTGTGAACATGTGACCACAGTATGCTGTAACCGTTGAAAACGTGAGCCCATTGCCTGCACCGAATTGTGACCAATGAGTGCGGGGGTGGTTTGATGGTCATAACTTTGGGATGGGTCGTAAATCACATTTTTCAGCACTGTTGTAACTTCAAACATTTGCTAAACAAATGGTTATAAGTCAAGGATTACTTGTACTTTAGGTGATATGTGGCCCAGAATTAGTGCATTCCTGAAGGAATTTCCTAAGCCCAAAAGGAACTGGGCAGCATGGCAGAATATATTTGGCAAACTGAGGGCAGTGATAATATAGGGAGGGGGATGAGGATTTCTTCTGATAGGATCTACAGATCTTGGAATATAAGGGCTATGTCTTTTTGGTGGTAACACCTGCCCTAGGAAGATTTGAATGACACTGGTTATTTTGCCCATTTCTAACTCTGTTAGCCTTTTAGAAGGCACTAGCCGATAACCCGGCTTTGTGCGGGTATTTATTTATCGGAATGTCCGTAGCTCTATGGACCCGTAGCTCTATGGGCCTGATGCTGGTATCTCAGCACTATTTTTAGGGGACAAAGTCCCCCTGAGGGGTGCTAGGGCTGTGTTACCCCCACAGTGTTTGTTCCCGGAGGGTAAGTTACCTATGTACCAAGTTTGGTTGAAATTGGTCAAGCCGTTCAAGAGTGTATACCAGTAATGTCGAACCTTTTTCGGTTCACGTGCCAAATCGCTTACACGAACGCGCTCCCGCATGCCCATGCACCCCTCCCACAATGCAATGCACGGCCCCCCACGCATGCATGCCCCCCCCACATGCACGCGTGACCCCCGGGATTTCTAGCCCAAAAAAGAGCTGTTTTGGGGGGGTTTTTGGACTGGAAACCCAGGGATCGCATGCGCATGCGCAGTGGAGCTGGGCTGGGTGACAGCTGGCATGCTGGGCGACATGGCTCTGTGTGCCACGTTGGGCACACCTGCCATAGGTTCGACATCACTGTGTATACGGAACATACATACACACCCACATCCTTTTTATATATAATATACTAGCTGATTACCCAGCCTTGCTCGGGTTTTTTTTTTCTTTAAAGGAAGTATACTTGTGCCGGCATGTCCTGTTG
>JANHJO010001963.1:48761-58835 GCA_032468235.1 Pseudoxyrhopus heterurus | reverse complement strand
TTATTAATGTTCTCCAGCAGTTCCCTTCACCCAGCCTCAGAACTGTCCCAAATAAATCCAGCCACAAGCAGGCCAAGATTAGTCCACAAGGCAATGGAAAGTCCATAAAAGAATAGAAAGTTGCTCCAACAAGTAAGTCCACCAAATAAACTTAAAGCCACCAGGCCAAACTGAAAGTCCATCCATGAGAGCTCACTTGGCAAGAGAAGTTCAGAGTCTCCAAAGCACAAAGTCAAGCAGGAAACAAACACACAGCCATAAACCAAACATGTTGTTCCCAGCAATGCCTCCCTCTGCCTGCTGTGATAAATAGCTTTCTGGTGCAGCCCATCAAGACGGGTGGGGCCTTCTCCCGAGTAATCTGACAGATCTCCTTTGCTCTTGTCTTTTATCTGGGCGTGCTCTTGGATCCAACACGGAAGGCAGCTCCTCCTCTTCACTGACCTACAAATTGTCCCCAGCCAAAGCCCCCTGTAAATCTCTTTCAGCCAGCAGTTCAGAGTAATTAATTAACCCAGTTTCTGACTGTCAGGAATTAACTCGTCCTCTCTCCAGCCGGCCTCCAAGGAAGAGTCAGATGAGTTGTCCAAGGGAGACATCACAGATGGCCAGCTTGCCAATCACAGGCCACAAATGAAAGCCATAGTGACTGCTGCAGGGGGAAACAGCTTGAATTTCTCCAGCTATCTCGGACCCCAACTCCCATCCCTCCCACGAAACTTACCTGGATTATTGGTATTATTGTCACAAAAATCTGGAGGGCTTGCCCATTTCTTCATTAAAGATTTCAGTACAGGTCAAGGTCAAAATGGTCTAACCTCACCAGAATACCTACAATATCGTTCCAGTACAATAGTCCTCAACTTACAGCAGTTCATTTAGTGACTGTTCAAAGTTACAACGGCACTGAAAAAGAGAGTTATGATGGTTTTTCACACTTATGACCATTTGCAGAATCCCCATGGTCACATGATTAAAATTCGGATGCTTGGCAACTGGTTCATATTTATGACAGTTGCCGTGTCCTGGGGTCACGTGATCACCTTTTTCAACCTTCTGACAAGCAAAGTCCATGGGGAAGCCAGTTTCACTTAACAACCATGTTACTAACTTATCATCTCCAGTGATTCACTTAACAAATGTGGCAAGAAAGGTTGTAAAATGGGTCAAAAATCCCTCAACAAATGTCTCATTTAACAATATAAATATTGGGCTCCATTGTGGTCGTAAGTTGACGAATACCTATACTACCAGAAGTGGTTATCCCTCAAAATGGGCTTTTCCGACTGTATGGATGAGATATTTCAGGATCAGAATATTCCAGTCTTGAATTTTTTTTTGTTGCATTTGCCATAGAACTCTACACATGTCATATACTCCATTGTAATGTTTAGTAGCACTAGTCCTGCACATAATGGAAGCTCCTTGAAAAATCTTGCACTATTATGGGGTGCTGGAAAAATTCTGGAGGGTATGGTTCATATTTGCATTAAGGATGAGGAGGGAGAGAAAGCTAAATAAAATAATGTTGGTTTCTATGTTTAACTTCAGTTAACAAGTGAGCCTTTACATAATTTTAGGAGACATGAAATTCATTGTATCTTACACTGTGTACCGGCTCTTTAAAATTGAGGTGGGGATGTCTTTACTTTAAAATGTCACTTGAATTGAGGGCATTGGAAACATCTAATTGATCTAATTGGCACCCACCCTGATGATATTCAGGAATTTTTAAAGAACTGGGCAACTCTCCCAAGCTTTGGGATAAAGTAAAGGTGGAACTCAGACTGGACAAGGGTTTGAGTTATATGCTGTTGTTGGGCCATCTATCTTTTTATTTTTGTATTTTTATTTTGTATTTGTTGGTCCACCCATCTTTTGTATTTTTGTATTTTAATTTTAAAAACGTTTTAATTGTAGGACACCCAGAATCATTGGAAGTTGTGTGGCCTATACCTTGCTTACTTGTTTGTATGTTGAATGAATGAATGAATGAATAAATAGCATTATATTCCAGTTTTGTGGTAGGATGTGTTAGTAGGTTTCAGATCAACCCAGTTGGAGTGAATTCCATATATTAATCAGAACCCGCTCTCTTATTTCTTAGGAAAAAATCAAAGATAAATTACGTCCAATTCCTGTATCTCTTAGCATTGCAATTCATACCCCTGAGAGCTCCGTAAAACCCAGAAGAAGGCAAGGAAGGTCACTGCCAGATCTTACTCCAATTCTGGATGCTAGTGAGCCCAACACCGTGCATTCAGAGGTAAGTTGTTTACTTGAATCTTTATGCTAGACATCTATAAGAGTCTTATTACGCTATATCAGCATTAGAAAATCTATTAAAAAAGGAAATATTACCTCAATAATGTCAGTCAGTGCCAATATACTGTAAGTTATTTTGTCAAGAAAAGAAGGTTACAAGCATTGAGAATAAAAAGTAGACCCTCCTTCCCTTGTTGGAGATGATACAATGGCACATTAAATTAATGTTCCTCTTCCCATAGACTGATGGCTCTGTAGCCTCCTTCCCATAATTCTGTACTGCTAAGAGTTGTGAAACACCCGTCCCTGAGCTTCAAATGCTGGTTCAAATACAAGACAAGCCCCTTTGCTCCTGATGAGTGGAACATTGACTTCTTAGTACTGAGAATTGTTAATGGGCTACAGCAGAGGTCTCGAAACTTGGCAAGTTTAAGACCTGTGGACTTCAACTCCCAGAATGCCTCAGCCAGCCATGCTGGCAGGGGAATTCTGGGAGTTGAAGCCCACAAATCAGGAGCAAAATTGCCAAGTTTGGTGACCCCTGGTCGAGACAATAAGGTTCACCTCTCCTGTTCCTGGATCTAAACATTAATGAAATAAAGTACAAAGAGGGAAGTGGGTCTTATCCCATCCTGGTAGAGTAGCAAAGATACTTGTTTGTGGAAATGAAAAAAAATAGGGTAGGAAGAACTGAAGGTAGCTTTCTGTAGATGCAACAAACTGTGACGGGAGTGGTAGATTTGATATTGAGTCTGAATTATTTTCCTATTTATGGTTGCATATAATGAGACAGCTGACTGCTGCTCATATTAATATGTGGCGTATATACAATAAATTAGAACGACCCCCTTCCTCTTGATTTTTGTCATATCACCTGTGGCATTTGATATCAAACCGTTGAACTTGTATTCTTTCTTAGGTGCAGTTTCTGAAAGAAGGCTGTGGATCAGACAACATATGCCACAGCAATTTGAAGATGCATTACAGATTTTGCACCAAAGAGGGAAATGAGGACAAATTTTCCTATTTCCCCATGTAAGTCTACAGAAGGAATTAATAAGAATGTGGTACTAACACTTTTACCCTCCAGTTCCCAGTGATGTGACTCTGTTCTATTTCTCCAGGGAAAACAATGTTCCGGTGCTTATTCTCAAAGACCAGAAAGATATTGCCCTTGAAATCACAGTGACCAACAGTCCTTCCAATGCCATGCACCCCCTGAAAGACGGTGAAGATGCTCATGAAGCAAGACTTGTAGCAACCTTTCCAAACAGCTTGACTTATTCTGCTTTCAGGGAGTTGAAGAGCTTTCCGGTAAATAATTCCACCAAATGATGAGGATATTCAAAGATACTGTGGTTTCACTTAAATTTTGGCTTGATGCCGCTGTGTTTTTTTTTTAATTAATTCAGGAAAAACTCCTCTCCTGTGGTGCTAATCCAAATGGTTCTCAAGTGGACTGTGAACTTGGAAATCCTTTCAAAAGAAATTCTACCGTAAGTGGTTTTTTTTTTTTTTTGAGCTGTGGTGGCGCAGTGGTTAGAATGCAGTACTGCAGGCTACTTCCGCTGACTGCCGGCTGCCTGCAATTTGGCAGTTCGATTCTGAATGACTGAAAGTTGACTCAGCCTTCCATCCTTCCGAGGTCGGTAAAATGAGGACCCAAATAGCTGGGGGCAATATGCTGACTCTAAACCGCTTAGAGAGGGCTGTAAAAGCACTGTGAAGCGGTGTATAAGTCTAAGTACTGTTGCTTCTCAGATAATGGGATGACTGAAAATCAGGGTGCTCTACATTTCTGATAGGTGAAGTACAGGTAGTTCTTGACTTACGACCATAATTAAACTCAAAATTTCCATTGCTAAGCAAGGCAGTTGTTAAGTGAGTCATGCTTCATTTTACAACCCTTTTGCCATGTGAATAACCATAGCTTAACGATCATGTGGTCATTAAGAGAATCTCACTTCCCTCATTGATTTTGTTAGAAGTTCCCTGGTGGCAAATGACATTCCCAGAACTCGGTGATGCTGCAACCATCGTAAATACGTGTCGGTTGCCAAGCACTTGTAATTTGATGACATGACTGTGGGGATCCTGTAATGGTCGTAAGTGTGAGAACTGGTCATTATTCAGTTTTTTCGAGTCCATTGTAACTTTGAATGCTCTGTAAACGAATGGCTGTAAGTCCAGGATCACCTGCATAGTATCCCCTCATTAAATGACTGAGTTTAAAAATTAAAGTAGAACCATATTTATCTGTATGATCAAATGTATCAGAAATTAAGCAAAGCAGCTACTCCTTATTTCTTATTTATGGCAGAAGTCATAATAGCAATAGTACTGTATTTATATACCACCTATCAGGGCTTGCAACCCTCTCTAAGCGGTTTACAATGTCAGCTTATTTCCCCCAACAATCTGGGTTCTCATTTTACCGACCTCAGAAGGATGGAAGGCTGAGTCGACCTTGGAGCTGGTGGGATTCGATCAGCCAAACTGCTGATCGGCAAGTCTGCAGAGTAGTCTGCCGTACTGTGTTCTAACCACTGCGCCACCGCAGCTCCATAAAACTAATATTAAGAGAGAAGATGCATCTTTTAGCAAAAAGTGAGCATCGGGGGAGCATACATAATGTAAAAAACTAGAAATTATACAATGCTTGCTGTAAAACCTCTCACTAAAACATTGGCTTAGTAAATTTCAGTAACAAATAAGACACTGCAAACAGTACATCAGTTATGTCTCTCTGATTTTAATCAATCCCAGCAAATAAACCAGTTATGGCATATAAGATTTATGCCTGCAACATAGTGTAATCACTCTTTTTATTCCTTTTCTTAGGTTACATTTTATATTATTTTAAGTACAACCAAGGTTAATGTCGATACGAAAGAGCTGGATATCAATCTGAAACTGGAAACGTAAGATCTGTTTTTTTTTAAAAACTGGATTCATCATGTTTCCTATTCTGTTTCTTATACTATGATATGGCCATGAAATAAGTTGTGAACGCATCTGCATTATAACATGAAAATAATTAACTATTCCTTGAAAGTATCCTTTTCTTTCCTTTTTGTTGCAGGACAAGCAATCAGACTAATTTGAAACCAATTACTGCGAAAGCTAAAGTTGTTATTGAACTGCTTTTATCACTTACAGGGTAAGTGTCCTTTAGAAATCAATGCCAGAAAGTGTCCCTTTTAAAGATCATTTTCATATATTTGTATTTATTTATTTTTTACAACAGGGTTGCTAAACCTTCCCAGGTGTATTTTGGAGGTAATATTATTGGGGAAAGTGCAATGAAATCTGAAGATGAGATCGGGAGTTTAATTGAATATGAATTCAGGGTAAGTTGGCATACATGAAAAAAAAGGTTATTTCCTTTTTTTGGCGATCAAATAAACTTGAAATTTTACACATAGTCTTGCATTTTTTTAAAAGATCCTCATTAGGGAGGAGCTAGCTTTGCTTTTCTGGCAAAAAGCAATGCACAGATGTTCAGCAGTGCATATAGCTATATCACTGCTTGAAATCAACCAGGAAAGTTGGATGCTTAAAAACAGAGATAAGATAATTGACTCTGTACCATTGCATTTTATATTCAAACTATTTCACATCTTTTAGGTGTACCATTAAGTGCATATTCCTGAGAAATATTTGAAGGGGGTAGGGATGAGGGAAAACCCCAGACTGTTTAGTGATTAAGAAATAATACCTACTAGCATTAAAAAGCTATGTTTATTTTAATTTATAATCATCTCTTGATAGGTGGGTGGTTTTTGATATGTTCTTAGGTCTTCTAATTAATTGCATTTACCCAAAACATTTGTAAATATCCAAATTTCCATCTTCAGGGAGTGCATCAACACTGATCGAGTCTATTTAATTTGGTAGTATACACATGCCATTAAAGGGAAAAAAGAGAGAAGAAAATAAAGAATCTGAGTGAGATGAGAGCTCATTCCATAGTAAATATTGTGGGAATGTATTGACTTAGATTTTAAATTTCCATGATAGGAATGATCACCACAGGATTCTCACACTGGTAATGAAACAGGAGAGACATTTATTTTTTTCCCTTTTGGTCCATGGTACCTTATAATAAACCTGCCCCAGACAATTGTTGGACTTAAGAAAAAAGGAATGGGGAGTGACACGGAGTTACAGGAACTTCCTTCTATCACCAGGAATCTTTGGTGTGTCAGAGTCCTGTTCCATAAACAGAAGGAGACCTACCAAACTAATGATGTTTATCAGCCATAGGAATCACTAGAAATACTAATTTCACATGTTCCTAATCCCCAGGACTCACCTGCCTTCAAGCTGCTCATATAAAACAGAATTGTTTTTAAAATCATACATTCATAGATTTTGGTTCTGTTTAGATTTTTCTCAAAATCAAAGATGCAAGCAAAATAAATAAAATGGGTCATGTATCACGACTCACACTGTATGTGATTGTATTGGAAGTTGAGCAACTTAACTTCACCCTGATCTAGACATTTGGATAAGACTATACTGAATAAGGCTGAAATGAGAGTTTTATACTTTCTTGCTATAATAAGTAAAAAGGAAACACATTCACAGTAAATTGAATATTTGCATGTATTTTACATGACAGTTTTTAAAGGGTGTTATCTACTAATTAATATGAGCAAATGCATGCATTTTGTTTCTGACAGATCACAAACTTAGGTAAACCACTGAAAACATTTGGTACAGCTTTCTTGGAAATTATGTGGCCGAAAGAACTGAGAGGAGGCAAGTGGTTGTTCTATTTGGTTTCCATTCATTCGAAGGAATTAGGAGAATTACAGTGTACTCCTCAAAATGAAATAAACCTTTTGAATGTTCAGGTAAATGAGTGCGACTGCATATTTTTCAGTTAAAATGGCTGTTCTCTGGTGTTTATAAGGGATTGGTGATTGGGTTAGCTCGATCTTGGCATCTTGAATAAAGAATGAAACACCTGAGGATGTTTGTTGGGTTTCGTTGGCATGCTATTTTGGCAAGTCCTGCTGGTATTTCACATAATTGGAATGTATGAAAAAAGATTATTTCCTCTTTTTTTTTTTTGGTGATCAAATAAACTTGAAATTTCACACACAGTCTTGCCTTTGTATCTCAATGGCAAGAATGAGCTAGTTTGGTTTAGTGGTTAAAGCACCAGGTTAGAAAGCGGGAGACCGTGCGTTCTAGTCCTGCCTTAGCCAAGAAAGCCAGCTGGGTGACCTCGGGCCAATCACTCCCCCTCAGCCCAACACATCTCACAGGGTTTTTCTTGTGGAGAAAATAGGAGGATGTATGTTGGATATGTTCACCAACTTGAGTTATTTGTAAAATAAAGATACAGTACAAATAAAATAAATTTCTGGAATGCGGGAAAGGAGAGCATATAGTACCTGTTTGAATTTGAAATGAGGAAATGGATAGAAAAGTTTTCCTTCCTTTCTCTTGAGGAAGACCATACCTGTGCATAAATAACCTGTGGAATTTTCATACACCTTGCTTTATAAATTCTGTATGCATTCCATTAAGCAGCCTCTATCCCAACAAGTTTCATCTTCCTGCTTGTGGCAAGTAAACACACAACAGCATATTTACAGTATATGCTACCAGTGTAGTTATTTCCTCTTTGGTCCTAGTGGACCTAAGGCAGAGTTTGCTAAGCTCTTCATAACCCAGGATTGAGCTACCTGAAAGAATGTGTCCCGTGTATGAAATGGGTATACCATGTCACAATGGCATGGTACTTTTTGTTGTTGTTGTTTACCCTGCCTTAGCACTCCCAATAAAATCTATAAAGACTTTTTAAAACTATATTGAGTTAGAAACTTAATAAAAGCTTGTGAACGTGGCTACAGAATTCAATAGTGAAAGCTGCCTTAAACAGTTGTTTCTCTTTATTTTTTAATTATCTGCAGCATGCTTTATGTTAACTATTTTTGTATGTCTGTTCATATTTCTAGCGATCTCAAAATTCACGGATAAAACGTGAAGTTGCAGAGAAGCAGACAGAGGGTAGCAAAACCTTTTCTTTGTTCCCAGAAAGAAAGTATAAGACATTGGTAAGCACTTATTTAACCAGTGACAAATTGCCTTGTCAACTTCCCTCTCAATATTTATTTTTGGAACCAGAAATAAGGCATGTGTTCCAAAATAACAGGAACTTGCTTTGTTTCTTTCAGAATTCAGTCTACTAAATGCAGTCTATTGTCAAGTACACCTATTAAACTACACTTAGCACATTTAAAACACCCATATTTAAAATTTGCAAAACACCCAAAAGAGTTTGTAGGCATCTTAAAGATGCATAGTTTCATGGTGGCATAATTTTTCTCAGATTAATCCATACAGTGTTAAAGATTAAAGATTGATTGAAAACTAAATTCTAGTCAGTGACAACTTGAAACATAAGCGTGTAAAGGCTACCTATAGCCCATTTGGAGTGAGCCAGTTTGATTTAATGGTTAAAGTCACTGGGCTAGAAGCCAGGCGATGGTGAGTTCTAGTCTTGCCTTAGGTGTGAAGTCAACTGGGTGACCTTTGGCCAGTTACTTTTGCCCAACTCTTAAGGCGTCAAGGGCAAACCACTTCCAAAAATCTTGCTAAGAAAACTGTAGAGACTTGTCCAGGCAATTGCCAGGAGTCAAGGTTGACTCGAAGAGACAAAATAAACAAATAAGCCATTGGTAAATTTGAAAAAAAGGCAGAAAGATAGAAAGACATGGAAATGTGTTTTATGAAAATACCCCCCCCCCCCAGCCTTCTTCATGTACATGTACATACACATATACTGAATTTATTCTTTAATGAAATTAATGAAAGGGCTTTATCCAACCAGGTGATTAGAGCAGTAGCACTAAAATAAATGTGAGACCTCTAAGGCTGCAGTCTCTTGGTTCTAATGAGAACATTCCAAGAAACTGAGTGGTTTTCCTAGGCCTCCTTGTGAGCATGGAAAGTCCTGCCATTCTTGCCTCTGATGTCAGTGGTCTTCATGGTTGGGCAAAATGGGATGTGCAACAACAGAATGCAAACAATTTGGATCCAGTATTCCTCTTCCGTAAATTCCTGAGCAAGCAGCAAAATTATGCCATCCATGAATACCTGAAGTGAATTTTGCATTCACTGGAACCTATAACATGACGTGTGCCATAAGAAACTCAGTAAGGAAAATAAGATAAAAAAAACTTCTCTTTTTTTCTTCATACAGATATCCTGCTTCCTCTCATTTTAGGATTGCTCTATCAATGTTTTTCCATTTGTTTTGGAAAAATAAAAGCTTGCTTTGTCATAGGACTACATGAACCTTCCAAAAAATAATAATACTATATATCTGCTTTTGAGTTAAGAGGTTTTTTTGAAAGCTTTGTATTACTTGCAGGATTGCAATGAAGAGGCAAACTGCGTTAACATAACATGTTCCTTGCAAGGCTTAGACAGTAAAGCTGTAGTAGTACTGCGCTCAAGGTTGTGGAACAGCACCTTCCTAGAGGTAGGTTTCATAAACTTGTCTTAAACAGATTTGAACTGAGTTCTTGTATTTGTTCTAAAGAAAGCTTCTTTTACTACCTATAGGAATTCTATAAAATGAACTATCTAGACATTCCTGTCAGAGCTAGAATTGGCATTTCTGCTGCGGATAATGTCAAGCTGGCAAATGAAGCTACAAATGTGAGTCTGCAATATTTCTCTATTTATGGCTGTCATAAGTATGAATCGTTGACTGTAAATCAATCCCTTCCTTCCTTCCTTCCTTCCTTCCTTCCTTCCTTCCTTCCTTCCTTCCTTCCTTCCTTCCTT
>JANHJO010001963.1:11941-22483 GCA_032468235.1 Pseudoxyrhopus heterurus | reverse complement strand
TAAGCCGAGGGTGGTTTTTTTCAGCCCTTTTTGAGGGCTGAAAAACTAGGCTTATACTCGAGTATATACAGTAAGTTCAGCTTTCTAACACTGTTAGTATTATTGAAACCCGGAGCCCTGGAGTTACTTTGAAACTGGTGCTGAATTCTTGAGTAAAAATCCATCCTGTGGAAAAAATTCCAGGAGAAAAGTAGAACTTCAGTCATGAGCTCAGGAAGATCCCATTTTGGGGCACTTAAGCAGCATGCAACTTATTCACTTAATATATTTGCGTGCTGCTTTCCATTATAAATCCCAAAGTGAGCGACAATCAATTAAACTGCAAATATTAACAATAGCTTTAAAACAATGTAATGTGATACCAGTTTTACAAATGAAAGTAAAAAAGAAACTGAGCAAAATGATATATACAGCATTCGTACAAAGACAGCTTGGTTATGGGTCTTTACAGGCATCTGCTAGATTTCATTATAGTTTCCGTGTGAATTTCAGCATTTCAGAATGAATGTGCCTGTGCATGAAGATGGCCCGCCTTCAGGAGGGCATTTTGGGGAATGCTTTGAGTCTGACTCAGTTGGCAGTCAATGTAATTGCTTCAGTAGCAGAATAATGTATAGAGCTGATTAATCATTTAGTAATCTGGCTGTTGCATTCTGCACTAGCTGCCGCTTCTAAAAATGAATGCGCTACAGCGGGTCAGAACACAAAGCTATCAGGGCATAATCCACTGTAATCACATTATCTTTATTAAAGGAAGGGAATACTCAATCTGTCAGTTGAATCTGGTACAGCAAACATCTAGTAATAGAAATCATTTGGGTGTCTAGGAGCATTCCCAAACTATGGACCTGTTCATGCCAAGGAAGCTTAGCTCCATTCAGAACAGGCAAATTCTCCAGTTCTTCAAATCCATCATTGAGCAACCCACAGTGCTTGTGTTTTGTCAGGTTTGATTGGCTTTCGTCCACATAATCTTTTTCCGTCCTAGAGTTTTCCTATAAGTACAGGGTTTGCCTTTTTTGGATCAACTGAGCATTGATGCATTTGTTGTGACATAAATTGGCTAGTTGGCTTGTCAACTCAGCCTGTTGTCATGGGCTGAGAGAAAGTGACTGCTCCAAAGTCACCGAGGTGGTTTTCATGTCTAATGTGGGATTAGAAGTCATAGTCTGCTGGTTTCTAACCTGGTGCCTTAACCACTAGACCAAGGTGATTTTATTTCTCATTTAAATACTGATTTGATAGACAGCTTTTCGTTATTTACATTTTAGTGAGACCAAGCCCCCAAACTCCTAATAACTACACCAGTGGTTTCATACAATGTCCAAGGCACCCTTGGCATAGTTGCTACAATATAGAGGCATGGCCATCTGATGCTCTTCTTCGACATTGTCCTGCAAGTAAGATTAGAATTAATGGAACTCAGTGTCTCCAGTCCAAGAAATAATTCAAGACCAAAGAAAAATCAACCAACCTTTAAAAAGGTCAAGATAGTTGCTGTCCTCCACTTGTTTGACATTGTGGGCAAATGTCATTTCTCTTTCCTCAATCTATAGTATGTTCTAAAGTTTTAGTTAACTGTTCAAAATCATACTAATTTTTAACTTATTCCTGACCAGAGTGGCTTATTTGGACTAATAAACCAATTAACCAAATGATCTAGTTGTGCATGACATGTGGTGTTTGAGAATAGAGCTCAGAGATCACTTTTGTGATTACAAAACTATTTTATGATGGTTTATTGTAGGTCAAAAAAGGCACAATGACATTTTTCTGAATAGAGCTAGGCTCCAACATTAGCTCTCTTCACTTTAATATTAGCACTTAACAGATCTTGAAATAGATACAGTGTCTTTAAAGACTTACCAAGAGATCCAGGTGAGACTCCTTATAAGATCTGAAGCACCCCTCTCCCCTTGGAAGCATTGCATGGCCTTAGTTATTATTCCTGCATCAGTGTGGCCTTGGAAAACAGTATTTTGGTTCTGAGCAATTTAGTGTTGCTCTCAAATGGGATACGAAGAAGGTTTTGGAAATACTATGTTCACATTTTCTTGAGAAAAAGCACGGAAAAATTTTAATCTCATTTAAGGCCCTGATAGTTTGGTAGAGCAAAAGTGGATGAATGCACCAGGTTTGCTGTTTGGAGGAGGGTGTGAAGGCAAAGGGCCGTATCTTTTCAGTTCAACTTTTTTAGACTACTTTTCTGTATTACATCTGTGTACTTGTTATGTGATTGGGGGGTGGGATTATTTAACGTGTTCTGCTTCTAATAGCAGCTTGATCTGTGGGCACTGGCTGATGAAATTTCTGAGATGCAGAGATAACATTATCTTCTGTTAACATTAACAGACATAAATAATTTTACAACCTTATCTGTGAGGACTAGTGGTCAGCAGCAGAACAAAAATATAGGTTGCATAATGCAATCCTTGCCTGGAAATAGCCCCACTAGACTCTGAATGTTCCTATAGGACAAGCTTTTCAGGAATTATGGAGCAGAGAGAAGGAAAGGGCAAAATGCGAGTTGTGCAAAAATTCCTTGGCATCAATGGGAAAAAACACAGAGAATATTATGTTCATGTTGGATTGTGCCTTCGTTTTCTTTTTTGTGGTAAAAGTAATGTTTTGGCCTCTTTATCTGTTCTTTGAGCACTAGATCTGTTTCAGACGTTTCAAATTTTCAGTTGTTTTTGTTTTTGGCTTAGGCTGGATTTGGTTATGGTTTGCCTATATCACGCCTGTATGCTCAGTACTTCCAAGGAGATCTGAAGCTCTATTCTCTAGAAGGTTATGGCACAGATGCTGTTATCTTCATAAAGGTATGTCAGGGACCAGTTGTGGCAGCAAATTCCTTTCAGTTTAAAGTACAAAATTTGTTCCTAGCAAGCAATTAACTCCGCCCTCCTTTCTTTTGGTGCAGGCTTTATCAACTGAATCTGTTGAAAAATTGCCGGTGTATAACAAATCGGCCTGGAAACATTACACAGCCAATCACGAAGCAGATGACTGGTGTGTCCCAAGTAGCGAACCAAAGGACATGACAACATTCCGCAGCACATAGCAGCAGGAGGCCAGGCGTGCTGAGCCCAAGAGGGTCCTTTCGCCAATGGTCAGCTTACTTATTAGTACCACTACCACATGTTTTAACAGGCAAGGATGCATCTCCATATCCAAACTGGAGTCTGAAAACCATAACATTGCCTAGAGTTTTCTACAGTGTTCATTTCTAACAAGTGATGTTTTTCCTTCTTTGCATCTTAAATTACTTCAGCAAATGCACCTTAGATTATTTGAGCAAAGTCTAGAGGATAAAAGATCCGAACAGTGTTGTTCTGCTTAACCACCAGTCATTCCAGTGAACAATTCATGGGATGGATTATTTACTTTATACATCTCCTCTGGGATAAGTTGCACTAGCGCAGCCTTGGTGCTCCCAAGGACTTCAGTGAGAGAAACAATGTGAGCTTATCTTGTTTGTTCATTTTTTGTATTAAACATTATGCGGGATTAACTGGTTGCTGTCAGTGTAAACAACTCTTTAGCTTTATATTTATAGATATATATCTACAGCTAGACAAAGTGCTTGAGCTTCATTTGTTTTGTTTTGAAAATTGAACTATTTTAAATCTTTGTCACTGAAATAAATACTTCAAAGGACTTAAAGCACTTGGCTTGTCCAGGTGTAGTGTTTTCCCAACTGGGGAGAGCAAAGCAGATCTTCTAAGGATGCAGGGCCACCCGTGTCCACAGAAAGGAGTCGGGCCTCTGAGTTACTACCAAGTTAAGTAGGCAAAAGATTGTAGTCTTATTTTCCTCTTGAGATATTAATGGAATTCAAAAGTGTATAACTTGGGCTGAATTTTCCATTCATGTTCAGCGAACGTAGTAATGTTGATAAAACCCTTCCTAATAGAATGCCACTCATACACAAGTGTTGCCAAATACAGTTGGTCTCAGAGTTTGATCACAATATGTGACGTAAGGGTTACCATATGATTGCAATGAATTAGTTTCTTTTCACATTTATTCTAATATTTCCATAGAACAGTGAGATATGCTTGCTTTCTAAGAAAACAGAAATTGGAACGTTATACTGTGTCATTTTATTTATATTCCTTATGGCATATTTTAATGATTCCAGTTATGTTTTCCCTTTATGCAAGGCAGATTTGACAAATGACTTAGGCTGTTAAAAACACATTTCATTCCACTGAAGTCAGTTGAATACTGATACCACTGCTAATCCTTTACTATTGTAAAGCTATGTCTACTCAAAAATAAAACCCTGTTGCACGAGTAAAGGGTGTAACTTGAAACTGCAGACTTAAATACATTACATCATAAATCCCATTGAGTATTACTGGACTTAGTGGGACAGAGAAGAAGATTGGCTTAACTCCCTCATACTTGGGAAAGCATCATATGGACCCTGAGTGATTTTAAGCCCCACACCATTGCAGATTGGATTTAGGACCTATTTCCCATTTTCATTTCAAGTCAAAAGATAACTAGAATATTTTTGTCTGACCAACTAAGATGAAAGTTTCAGAAGACCATATAAGGAGGAGTGGTGTAATGGCCTAGAGGTGGAGCTTTTGCCTCACAATCAGGAGACTGTGAGTTTGATCCTAGGTAGAGGCAGATTTTTCTTTCTCTGGGCACACTGAGAATGTATCTGCTGAACAAAACTCCGTGTTGGTGACAGGAAGGGCATCTGGCCATTAAAACACTGTTAGCTCCATTCAGTTGCCCAGACTCCACCCTGCAAGGGATTATGGGGTTATTAAATGATGATGGTGATGAAGATTGGGTTGTGTGCAAAATAAAACAACATACTTTGAAATTAAAACAAACCAGCCCCATTTGCAAAATGCTTGTTACAGCTTTGGGATTTCTCTCATCAGGGAGGCTGTTGTTGAGCATTAATTAGTTCGTAGTCATTGTACCACTCCACTTAGGGGTAGGAGACAATATCCTGTATTCCATCAGGAATCTTGAAGTAATAATATATTGTACCTGCAAAAAATAATTATTGGTGAGATGAAATACATCCTCTCTTCCAGCAAAATGAGCCCTGGATTGTAAAAAATATTACAGATAGCTAATAAGGACAATTAAAACAATAAGAGTGCAAAGGAGGGGTGGGTTTCTACCGGTTCGGGCGAACCGGTTCTTTTGTTTTTTGATTTTGGCCCCCCCCTGCGCTATTGTGACCTGTATTTCTTCACTTTTGAAGCACAGCTGATCGGCGCAGCAGCACGGAATGCCGCGTCTCAGCTGTTTTTCGGCCCAGCAGCTTCAGTGAAAGGCAAGTAGTTAAGTAAAACACACACGCATAGCAAGTGTTTGGCACGCACGAAGCAAACCGGTAGTTAAGACTGGTAGAAACCCACCCCTAGTGTAAAGCAGTTACAGTCACTAGATAGATACATAAAATAAGCTTCTTCCTGCAAGTAAAACCATTTGCTCACTACTAAAATTAGTTAATTTCCGTCTGTTGTGCTTCGTTGTGTTCCAGTATGATTTCAATTCTCAAGCTTTTTATTTTGGAAATGCACCTTTTTATATCCATTTTTTTTTCCTATACTCCCCAGTTACTTGGACAGACTGACCCCAGATGATACGCAGTTATCCTCATCTGCAGTTGTGATAGAACATTTTCAAATATTTGATGGAACAGAACTTCACCTACTGTGAATCTTATTCCTATAGGGAACAATGGCAGTTCAAATTAGCTTCATTGTTTTTGTCTTAGAACCATCAGTCCTTTCTGAGTGCTTCTTACCAGAGAGAAAATAGCCATGTTTAAAATGTTTTTTAAAAAACCTGTAACCAATAATGAAGAAAACAACCGTTCAGCATAGCCATAGAACAGAGCCCAGTGAGGAAGCATCATCAGTGGACTCAGGTCAGCCATTCATGGAAGAAAAGCAACAAAACGACAAACTCCTCCATAACAAGGAGTTTTTAAAATTCATCATGCTTACCTGTCTTGTGTCCAAAATAAATCTCGTTTATCGACTTGTCCATAAACCAACCTCCTTTGCACTGGTTCCCTCCTGCTCAAGTAGCTCTGGACAATAGCAATGGTAGACCCTGTGCCCCTTGCTTTAGAACTACTGCCTTGGTTATAAGCTCCATGTTTGAGAGAATGAAAGACAAGGTACATCAAAGGTGTCAGAAGACCCAGGACTCGTTTGGGAAACAGGCCTTTTTGTTCCATGTTTAGCAAACTTGAAAAAGCTATTTTGAGCGCAAAGCGTTTTAAATGTCTCTGTGCAAGTGTTGTTATGAAACACTTTATACTTTTATTTAAAAAAATGGAAATTGTTGATCACTTCTAGGCTATCTGGTGAAATTTCTTGGAAAAAATGTTCTTGAGAACAACCCTGTTAAACTTCTTATGAAAAGGTTCAGGCCGTTTTGTAGAAAAATAAGCGTTTCTATTTTGAGTTTTTCCCCCCTGTAGGCAGTTGTTAAAAGAATAATGGAAAGTCTAGAGATAACAATTAAGGAACACCCCTCTCAATTATAATGCTTAAGGCCATAATCCTTAACACATTTTTACTTAGGAGAAAGCCTTAAAACATGTCAGTGCCAATGTATGGATTTTAGATGATCAAGAAAATAGCAGACTAGAGCTACCTTTGTGTTGGGAAACTTTACATTTCCTCTATCAGAAACTAAGATAAATGTACTAAATCACAGGGTAAGATTATCCTTACAACACCGGTAGATCAGTGCTGGTAATTTTCAAATAAGCTACAGTACAGAGTAAGCCTACATTATGGAATTAATCACTGTTGAAAGGAAACACTTTGTTATATGAATCATCAATCAGGAGCTTGATAGATGGATTTGGCCCTTGAAAGTTAATTTTTCAAGCTCAGGTGTCCATTTGAACCTCAAGAAAATACGATCTGGGGTAAGGGACTAGAGAAAGACTGGATTAGTATTATCCTTGAATGAATTACAAATGTCAACAGCACTCAAGTAAGCCAATGGTCTGATAATCCAATAATGAAATTATCTGCCACATGCCAGACTGAAAATGATACAAATAGGTTTAACAGACACCACTAGATTTGCATATAGGCCTTTGGGTATATGTATATTTTGTCCTTACTGAAATGAGATGGTATTGGGTGTTTGACAATTCATATTACTGAAAGTTTATAGAAAATAATTGTTTATGCTACAAAATGATTTGTTTGCTGTTATTTTGAAGTTTTGATTTCTATTAACACAGTATTTAAAATAATAATAATACAACTTTTTGGGAATCTCACACATCGGTAGTACTAGATACAAAAATCATTGTCCTCATAGTTGGAAAAATAAAATGGAAAGCAATCACATTTTGTTTTTAGAATTAGTCTTGTACTATGAAAAGTTGGATTTGTAAGAAAAATGACACTAATTTTTGTAAAAAATTAAATAAAGTTTGACTTTTTTTTTTTTAAAAAAGGCCTACAGCGTATTGATTGGGTGACAGCTCCTGTTTCAGATGAATTTTCAATTCATTCTGGTCACAAGAAATGTTTGTAGTCCACTTCTCTGAATGTATGTGACTATGCACTGAAACATTTACATTTTGTAGAGAACAGAAAGAAATCTCATCCCCAAAGGTTTAGAGACAAGTTAAAAGAAAATTTAAATCTGATCTCTCAGTCCAGGTAGTGAGCAGACTCTGAACATTATGAAGTTTTTGTCATTTGAATTTATTGTCTCTGTCAGCTACTCAGACCAAGAGATGGAGTCAATGCAGTTAGTCAAAGCCAACTGCATTGTATTATATAATTTCAGACATTTCCTGTGATTAACTGTGTCATAAGCTGCAGATAAGTCCATGAAAACAGCTCTTGTGATTAGACTTGATTGAAAGCCATCCTCTATATGCTGCATAAGTTTAAGTATCTGATTTCTGCAGGACTTCCCTGGTCAGAAACCAGCTTTTTGGGAAATAAGAGTTGGTTCAATAACAGGAAACATTCTGTTTATTAGTACTCTCATAGAGTTTAAAGGGATGGCAGATGAGGAAAGTTTTACAAAAGTTCTTTGGCTTGTTTGGTTCTTTCCCAGATTTCAAAAATTCAATAACCTGGGCTTTCCTCCAGATCATTGGAATACACTTTTGAGGCCATACAAGTTATTAAAATCTCCATTTTTTTATTTGTTCAACACGAATATCATCCAATCCCATTCTTCTTAACTTGAATTGTTTCTGGTTCTTCTCTATAAAAGGGTGAAGATAATACACTGGCCTTCCTTTCCATTGGCCTTGGATGCCTGCATTTGTTAAGTCTCTCCTTAACCCTGCCGTTTAACAACAGCTGATGAGCTATTTGGTTTGGCATTATGTTCTTACATTGACATGAATTTATTGGATCATTATTCAGATGTTTCAAGTCTTCAACCCTTCTGACTATTCTTTGTCAAATCATTGGTACAAAGTGAGTTTGGCACCCTCTAGGAATAGATTTTCTGGCCACATAAGTTACAGATTTAACAAAAAGATTGTAATTTTCTGTGAAAAATGTGAAAAACTTATGTGAAAAACGAATCATAATTTGGGTTCTTTGAAACAGTAGTTTTTTTAAACAGTTTGCCTATTAGATTACATTGTGCAACGTTCACAAGCATTAATAACATTCCAAAATTCAGATTTTTCTTTTTTTGAACAAAATTTATTCCATTTTTCAAAAGTGTCATTCTAAGATAGTGTATTTTACAAAAGATTGTGCTGCTGCTCAATGGCAAATCAATTGTGATTTACACCATTCTGGAAAACAAATAATTATTCATGAAAACAAAGGCATTTTGAAGTTACAGTGTAAATATGTATAATGCAGAAACCTCGTGTTTAATTTAAATGGAGAGATAAGAATAATTCTATCTGGAAACCGTAAATCTGGAAGACCAACAGCATGTAAAAATCATTAAAAATATAATTTGGTCCTCAAACATTTAAGTTGGAAAGGGTTATTAAGCATTCTGATCTTATTAATCACAGGAACTATAAAAACCATTGTATACAAAAGTATATAAAAGATAACTTTTGAAGTCATGCTTAACATATTCAAAACATAGAAAAACGTATTTTAGAAAATATTAACGAATTATATTATTACAATGCTTTGAAATTAAAATGAACTCTGAAAAATACAGATTGTAAACACTTCATTACATTAAATTAATTTTCTATTACTTCTTAAATCTTAATTTTTTTCTATACAATACTATGGGCAACAAACTATCTCCAACAGAACATAATGACCTGATAGCATCTGTTTACCAGAAACCCATTATACTGTAATTTGTATCACATCTTGTGTTTTATTAAATCGTATATGCCATTTCCAAAGACACTTCAGGGAATTAGCCAGACACATATATACATATTTCTTGAAAAATAGTTAATTTAATATCCATTAGTACAAGCTAATAATCTAAATATAAAAATTGAAAATATTTTAATGCAATTGTATAAATGGGAAAGGACTATAGAAATCAGAGTTAAGCTAAGTCTGTCACTGTAAAACTACTATGTTCTTCCCCCTATAATTATACAGAAATATACAGTTGTTACGTTTTCTTGAGTTGGATTCTTATCCAATAAAGACTGAAGCATTATATTGGTATAGCTCTAGTTTAGCTCCAGCTATTCCAGAAGAAAGTATCAAATCATGTTAGCAGTTTGATTCCACAGCAGTCACCAATTTGCCAGTTTTCCGCACTTCCTTCTCTTTCTTCTGAAACTTTTCTTTCTGCTTCTCCAGTTTTTCTTGTGTTCTTTTAATATCTTTAATTTTTTTCTTTATTGTTGCTCGGTCATTTTGACTGGATACTCCTAAAGCCTTTAAAAGAAAAGGTATGTTGAACAGAGCAGAATAGAGTAAAAAGAGAGTCTTTTATTGCAGCATTAATTTTCATAAACAAAAAATTAAAAATTCAATTTTTAAAATATTTTCCCTGTAGCTACAGCAGAATTTTAAAAAAGTCCAACTTCTATGGCTTCTTCTACAGAAGCAATCGGCAACATTATTGAAAAGAAGTCATCAATATGTGGGAGATATCTAGTTCTTTAGCATCGCTCTGGGTTAAATGGCAGAGGAATAACAGGCTCAGACCTAACCCAAACAAGCTGGAGGAGCTATCGATTCAGAAACCCATGACTTGATGGGGCACCAGGGAGAGAAAACTCACAATCTAGGTGTACTTGATTCACGGCTCTTGCTTGAAAATGGAGGTCATGGCTTAGAAGACTTTTACCCAGTTTTGGTAAAAATGGAATGGAATGGAATGATCTTACATGGAGTTACAGGCACCAGAAATGGTTGTTGCTATTATTTTATATTATTATTTTGGTTTAAAGGAAGTATACTTATGCCACCATGTCCTGTTGGTTGTTGATGTGTATGTGAGTTGGAAGGCACCTCTGAGATCATGTAGTCTGACCCCCACCCCCCGCTCCAGCAGGAGACCCTAACAGAATCACAGAGTAACAGAGTTGGAAGGCACCTCTGAGGTCATCTAGTC
>JANHJO010001960.1:100928-116887 GCA_032468235.1 Pseudoxyrhopus heterurus | reverse complement strand
CTGGTGGGATTCGATCAGCCAAACTGCTGATCTGCAGTACTGTGATCTTACCACTTGAGCCACAGCAGCTCCCTATATAAGAAGTAGTTCCACTTTTTAAAAAACCATTTGTCAGATTATAAAAACATTTTAAGGTTATCACTAATAGTAGACTGCATATTAAATATTACTGCTGGATATTCTTGTAAAGTATTATATATGTATTCATTTCTCAATCCCACTAAGCATTATTGCAGAATTAAAAATATCAGAAAAATTTTGGATATATATTAAGCAGACAGATATGTAAATAGAAATACTTTCCAGTGGTTCTACACTGTGATCTTTATAAACTCTATGATCTAATAAAAATATTTATTGTTACTGGAAAACCAGCAAGGCCAAAGGAAAGTTGTTTAATATTAGTTTATCTAAGCACCCTTCTAACATTTTGTTCCAATTCATCCATTGTGAATTGCTTTTCTTGGAAGAATATTTTTCTTCAGAAGTATTAGTTGGATGAAAAGGTTTTACGTTGCTGTACCAGTTTACATAAATCTATGTGCTTGCTGAGAGTTGAAAACAACTTGATTATACATACAGGTAATCCTTGATTTACAATCACAATTGTTAGTGGAATTTCTGTCAAACCATTGGTCATAAAGTTGAGTCATCATGTGACCATACCCAATTCTACAACAATTTTTACCATGATCATAAGTTGAGTCATGAGATTTTAAGTCTAATCATGTGGTCGTAAGTGTGAATCCAGCTTAACCAATAGCATTTTTTGCCACAACTGGCAAAATCATAATCAGATGACTGCAGGATGCTACAGTGGATTATAAATACCAGTCGGATGCCAAGTGCCCAAATTGTGACCATGGCGATAGGGTGACACACTTAAGTTCGAATTTAAGGCCATAACTGATTTTTTTGGAGGCTATTGTTAAACCGTTAAGTGAATGTCCCTTTTAAATTCCAAGAATCCTTTCCAGAGCAGGAAATTAAAAAAAATCAGATTTTTTATTTTTTAAATGGTGAGATTAAAGAGAAATAAAAACCTTAAGAGGTATGAAAATAATTACAATCACTTAAAATTTCTCCATTCCCCATCAATAGATCCTAATCCAACTCCTTTGTAGTTTTACTGTGTGATCCTGAAGCAACTTTCAAGACAAAAACACCTATGTATGTACTGTTGTGGTTGCCACCATTTGATTTAATCAAGCCCAAATTCTCATTTCCATAATAGGACAGCTTTTATTTTATTTTATTTTATTTTTTTATTTTATTTTATTTGTGTGCTGCCCATCTCGTGCCTTATTATGTCTAAACACCAGGAATAGTGCTAACCATAGAACTGAACCAGGCCATAAAGTCTAAGACACCCTAACCCTAAGATTTTGAGCTGTACCTTCAAACATACCTGCTGCTAGTAAGTATTTCACCAGCTCTAAATGACCTTCTTGTGCTGCTTCCATCAAAGGTGTAGAACAACCAAGTTCTATGTCAGCTCCTGCCTTAATGAGAAAATCAGCTACTTCTGAAAATCCTCCACAGCATGCCAAAGTGAGAGCTGTTTCCTGGGTCTCTTCTGTCTGTGCATTTATGTTAGCACCTATGAAATAACAGTTATATCATTATTAAAAATAATAAAAAACACTTGCATTCCATTTCTTCTTTCTTCTTTAGCAGTGGCTGTAAGTATTAGGCTGTATACTTTGTGTATGAACAAAGTTTCTAATCTTAAAGCATCAGTCAGAGATATACTGGCCAGAGACTGCGACCTCCTCCTCCATTTTCCAGGCAAGGAGGGAAGTGGGCATGCAGAGATTATGAAAGGGGAAACTAGGTGGTGGGGGGTTTCTGCCTTTTGCTTGGCCCCTACCCCCTCAGGTGAGTTGCGCAATAAGAGTAACCACTGATACACTGATGCAATTTCCTCTTCCTTCTCTACCTCAGAGTTCACATTAATCATAGCTAAAGATCACTTTATAGGGGATATGGCCAGCATAAAATTTTAATAACTAAATTAAAAAAATAAGCAGATAAAGGACTTGTTGCTCTGTCCATGCTGAGGTAGTTGCCCTTCATTTTTAGGATCACAGTGGGCAAGGTGGATTTAATATTTCTCTTTGGGACTACAAGACAGGTAACTTCAAGGAGCAGGTCACATCTAGCCCACAGGCATAGGTTGTCAAATCTTTATCTTAAATTGTTATCGTCAACCTAGGTGCCAATTGTCTTACAATCCTTAAAACTCAGTTACCAAAGCAAGTAAAGAACCCTCTAGAGACCTTCCTCTTTTGCTAATCCATAATTCCTTCAAACAGAACAGTGCATGCAGCACTGATCAGACATATGCCAATCCATTCAGCGAATGGGCAACAATGGTATACACAATTTTATCAAAAGTGCAAAAAGTTTTTGATGCATTTCAATTTCAGCTGAACAATTTACTTTTTCTAGCCCACATTTATATAGAAACTGTTGCCACACAAATGTTTTTGCCCTCATATCTGACCATCCCTTATCTCTGTGCAAAGTTATTAGCCATTTTAATTCAAGCTTCTAGGTGGTACAGAGATATGGTATTAGGCTTCAAACTACAAATAAAAGGTATTTATAAGTCAATATTATTGGCCTAAATTTGAACAGTTTAGAAATTAAATCATAGTATAACATTACTTAAGCTTGAATTCATTAGACTCACTGGTTAAGTTTAACTATAATTAACAAAACAAACCAATCTCAAATAACTATCCATGCAATAAGCTTATTCAGTAATTACAATTATACTACCTATAGTTGGATTCAGACCATGCATTAATTTTACAAAAAAAAAAACACACACTAATTGCATTGGAAAATTTAGGAAGGAATATTATATTTGTCACCTTAAGTTATTTGTAAAAGTAATAAAAGGCAGGTTAAAAGAAAATTTAAAAATATTATGGAAGTTATATTCAAATGGAGCAAGTATCTTCCATACAATAAGTATTAGCAACAAAAATATTTTGCTAGCCATATTACTTCTTAAAAAACTGAAAATAGCCAGAAAAATGATTAAGCTATACCTGGTCACCTTCTCTTACCTTGTGCCAGTAACAGAGCCACCATCTCCTCATGACCTTCCCTTGCAGCTTCCATCAATGGAGTATACCCTTCATCATTAACTTCCTCAAGATTTGCTCCTCTTTCTATCAACAGAGCTGCTAATTCCACATGACCACCACAAGCAGCAAGTGTTAGTGGAGATTCAAATGAATCAGCAGGCATGTTTACTTGAGCACCACTGTCGAGCAACAGGCGAGCTACTTCTACATGCCCATCCTATTTAAAAAAAATTTAAAGATGACACAAATATCTTTCCAAGGAACCATTCTATATAATCTGAATGAAAAAAGGCTATACTCAATCATAATTGCGAACACAATTTGTGAACCACTTCTCCAGTAAAACAGTAACACAATTTTGAATGTGTATTTAATGAAAATTTAAGAATTAGCAACGGTAACAAAATATTTTACTTCTTCTTGCAGGAACTCAATTTTTAGTTTCTGTGACATTATAGAATAATATCCCTCACAGAATCCATTTTGGTGGCAAACTAGGCATTCATGTTGTGCCAGAAAATGTTATCAGGAACTATTCAAGAAGTAATATTTCTGGAAAACAAACAAAAACAAAACTAACCCGCCCCAGCAAACAAATCATATTTAGTTAATAATCATAAATGTATTAATGTATTTATATCTTTTTATATGATGTTTTTACGGTTTTATATTGTACTTGCTGTGAGCTGCCCAGAGTCCCTGTGGGAGTTGGGTGGCATATAAGTGCAACTAATAATAAATTAAATAAATAAATAGCATTTAGAGTCATATACCGCTTCACAGTGCTTTATACCCCTCTTTAAGCAGTTTACAGAGTCAGCATATTGCCCCTAACAATCCGGGTCCTCATTTTACTGACCTCGGAAGGATGGAAGGCTGAGTCAACCTGGAGCCGGTGAGGATCAATCTCCTGGCAGTGAGCTGACTTAGCCTGCAATACTGCATTCTAACCAGTGTGCCACCATGGCTCCAATACAAAAGATAATATATTTAAATCTAAATGCATGTGATAAATGAACAATTCAGAAGAATTAGCCTGCATAAACATCTTTTCCGATCAGGTCTTCTTGGGTGGGGGGAAGAGGAAGAGATAGAGAATAGATCCTCAACAAAATAATTTCATTGGAGATTTACCATACAAGCCTCCATTAAAGCAGTGTGCATCTCATCTGTTTTGTGCTCTTGGTCAGCTCCTGCCTCAAGCAAAAAACGAACCATATCTAAGTGACCTTCAAAATGCAAAATAAAAAAAATGAATCATTAGCTGTAGAATATATCATCTTGTTAACATTTTGCATGAATTTTGTTGTTTTCTAATTTGAAAACCAATTCCTCGAAGATATTTTCCACAATGAATCTTGAAAACTGCTTATCAGTAGAGCATGATATAAAATAGTTATAAAATATGTTATATGAAATGATTTCCTAACTATGCAGTCTTCCTTAAACAAATGACTATTGAACAATTACTTGTTTGGGTACTTTTCTGATCATAATACTGTCAACTAGCCCAAACAGGGTCATATTGTTTCTGGAGGCCAACCCTACTCGTCTTCTGGAAGACCCTAAAAACATTCTTCTGCCATTGGGACTGGTGATCCTATGGAAGTATGCAGTCCATGAAGTGGTTGAATTGTGTTTAAGTTCAGAATGCACTCCCCTCCCCTTTCTATTATAGTTTTGGTTTTAATTGTATTGTTTGGTTTTTGGTCCTTTTAAATGTGCGTGCTGCCTAGAATCACAAACACGAGACAGGTAAGTTATTAAACAAACATGCAAAGTGTTTGTGCTACAATGTATGTTCAAGACTATGTATATTCTATAATAAATTCCATGCCAAAGAAATCCAATCATGCCATCTGAACAAATTCCTGAATCGCTAACCTGATGCCCGTAGAGTCCTTCATTGTCATTTTTACTATTATTTTATTTTTATATGAAAAACTACTTTGGTGCTAAGGCACCAATGTCATCCATGATTTTAATTTCTGAAAATGCTTCTGGGATTTGCACATACGTATTGGCATTTCTAGAAAATATAAGTAACAATAAGTTGCAGCCCAGAATACTGTTTGGCATTTAAAAACCTAAATAAGTAGTGGCGTAGAACGTCATCACTAGATGAAACACTGCTAATTTCCTTTTTGTAAATGAGGAGAATTTTCTTTAACGTGCTCATCATCGTAGCGCAATAATAGGCTCTCCAAATTCCTAATGTGTTTTTTTTTGTTTATAAAGGTTGGAAATCTGTTATAGATTCAATTAAAGTACATATCTGTATCATTATAATATATACAGTTCTTCAAAATTCCATACCTTTATAACAAGCAAGTGTAAGGGCACTTTCTTTGAATTCATTAGAATGAGTGTTGATTCCAGCACCATATTCCAGAAGTACTCTTGCCACCTCAACATGACCTGCACTGGCAGCCTCCATCAAGGGAGTATGTCCATTTTCATTATGATCTTCAATATTTGCTCCTGCTTTCAACAAGACTTTGACAATGTCAACAAATCCGCCAGCACAGGCATAAGTGAGTGCAGTGTTCCCTAAAAGAGAAAGAAACATCTAAAAGTTATATCTAACTCTTAATCTATTTTATATGCCTACAATTTTAAACCATGTACCGTATTTTTCGGAGTATAAGATGCACTTTTTCCTCCTAAAAGAGGCTGAAAATTAGGGTGCATCTTATACTTCGAAGGTAGCCCTGCCCACCCACCATTTTCACCCACCTGTTCCAGGCTGCAGATCACATTGCCGCCTCTGCCTGTTCCTCAGTGTTTTCAGCAAGGCTGCAGGATCAGCTGCGTCCGCACAGCAGCTAATTGGGGGTATTCTACACTCAGCTGCCTAAACTGAAACTGAAACTGGCTGGCTGGCTTCAGCAGGGGGGGGGAAGTCTGAGGCAGATTTTTTTTCCCCTTTCTCTCTGCTCTGAAGCCAGTTTCAGCACAGACTGATTCAGAGCAGCCCCAATCAGCTGTTTTGAGCTTTGGGGAGGAGAACAAGGGGGGGGAAATCTGCCTTTGCCTTCCAGATTTCCCCCCCCCTTTGTCTCCTGTTCTGAATCCTGTTTTTAGTTTCAGCCTGATTCAATGAGACAAATTGCTGGGAGGCAGAGGCAGATTCCCCCCCCCCTTTCTTTCCTCCTCAAAAGCTGGGTGCCTCTTATACTTCGGAGCATCTTATACTCTGAAAAATACAGTATATTTAGCAACATTTGCATTATTTTACTGCCATAAATTATGTTTAGGTCTACAATTCTATACTCACTTGTTTGATAGTACCCTCCCCATTAATATCAATATACTCCTGAGCTTATTTACTTCCAATGTTTGGAAACTTTATTTTTTAAATTTATATTCTGCCCATCTCACTGACCAGAGCCAACTCAGGGCATCTTACAATAAAATAATAAATATAAAATTACTAGAGATGTTATAGTGGCAGTATGGTAACCAATTTTGGAATAATAATTCCCAAAGTTATGTTGTGGCATGATAGCTTGCAACTACATAAATAAAATAGATATAAAAGATGTCAAGCTATTAAATCAAGCTGAAGTTTGAGAATCTTTGGACAATTAATCCCATAATAATTGGCCTCCCTCCCAGTGCATCAGAACAAATTTTCTTCCAATGCCAAATATGCTGTGATACTGGTTGAACAATTTTCAACCAGAAAAATTGAGATTTAAAGAAACAAGGCTTTTCAATCATAGAACTATGAATGTACGAAGTCTACTTTTTCAGATTGTCAGATGATGATGTTTGTAGTATGCTTCAACAATTTTGAAAATCCTACCTTTCATTAAGGAATGTTAATAAGTTAGAACACATAAAGTAGTATTTTTTTGTTCAAACAAATTCAGATGAGATTGAAAAATACTGCAAATTTTCTTATAGAAAAATGTATGGAAAATTTTCTTATATATAAAATGTGAATATTAGTCAAAATCAACATCTTATTTACAATCACAAATAGGGATGTGTATATAATGTATAAACTCAATATCTTTTTTATACTGGTAATTTTTTTTTCCTGTTCAAAGACAGATTGAGTGAGAGCAAATAATATATATGCAGAGTGAAGGACAGTATATTTGCCTGCTGATTCTTTCTTTCTATAGTATCAACAACTTAAATAAATCACCTTCTAGGAGGGTATTAAATTTCTGGAATTATTCCAACATCAATTAGAAACAAGGGGCAATCTTGCTCCAAGTACTACATAAAAAAAAATTTGTGGAATCTATTTTAAATTAATAATGTCCCGATAATAAAAAGTAGCCTGCTGTTTTGAAAAGTTATTTTCAATTTCTTCACTGATATACTGTGTCTGATTGAATTGACAGAAATATTAAAATGCAGTTAATGCATTTTAATATATGTCTATATTCCTCAGTTCCAAGCGAACTATGCCATGTCTACACTTGAAAATTCTTCCTTAGATCTGTAAATTATTCAAATGTTTCATAATCAGGCCAATTTAATATTGGATTTAACAAACCTCAATGTATCCATTTATCTTTTCTCAAAATGTGTGATATTGTTTTTTAAATATTTTAGAGAATACTAACTCAATTTCTTCTTCAACTTTTATCTGAAGCTATTTTTTAAAACACTGATGACAAGTTATTTCTCACGTTTAGCATTATTTTTTAAAATATGACTCTGTTTGTAGCAGAAATCTAATACAATCCTGAAAATAGGAAACTAGGGCTTGTACCCAAAATTAATTGTTTCTCATTTATTTTATAAAATCTTACCTGTAGATGACTGGGCATTCACATCAGCACAATGAACAAGGAGCAGTTTTACAATGTCCACATAGCCTCCACTGGCTGCTGCCATGAGTGGAGTTATATCTCCTTTATTCCCTCTGTCTTCAACATTTGCATGCATGGCAAGCAACACCTGCAAAAGTTAAACATATTAGCCTTATTTCTTTCCTGCTATTCTCAAAGCTTTAGCTATTTTCTAAATGATTCAAAAGAATCAGAAGTTTAACTACAAAAAGAAGTTGTAAGACATGAGCTCTATGCTGATCATTTGCGGAATAGTCTTTGTTTGATCAGATACCTTTCAGATTACGATTTAGTTTTTTATCTACATTACTTATAGCCCATTCAATCCCAAAGGACACTGGACAAAATGAAACTAAACAAAAACAATGTAAAAATAATGTCATGATCAAAATCTTCAAATGAAGACTGGATGAAATAATACAGATTCTAACTTATTTTCAGATTGCAAGTACTTCTGGAGAAGAAGTCTTCCACAAAGTGGTATCATCTTATCCATGCCCCGTGTATCTCCAAAGGATAGACCCTGAATAAGTCTTCTCTAAAATCAGAGTGAACAGGCAGGTTCAATTCTGGCAATTATTGTTCAATGTATTCCAGAACTGCACTTGTATATAGCTTTAAAAGTAACCACCAGCTCTTTGTATTGGATTCAAAATGCTACTGGCAATCAATGCAGCAACTTTAATATAGATGTTATTCTGTACTCCTATGGCTGTCCCTTCAGCAATCTAGCTACATTTGCACCAAAAAGTCTAGAAAACGTGTGGAAAACTCTACTCACTTGTGCCAATTCATAATATCCAGCTGAACAAGCCAAGCAAAGTAAACTCTCTCCTTCTTCTGTATGTTCATTTACACTTCTTCCTTCATCAAGCAGTTTTCGAACAGCATTTACATCGCCATCTGAACAAGCTTCTGCCAAACTGCGACTAGTATATTTTTTAATAAAATTGCATAAAATTAGTCACTGTTAATCTTAATTTAAGAACAGCTGATATGTTTAAGAAATTGGTTAATGAAACATTTTTAAAAGGCTTAGCAACCTAGCAACTATTAGCTCAGACAATGTTTTCCCATCCAAAATAGAATTGTCTCTCATTTCATACTATTCCAGAAAAAAAAATGAAGTATCTAAACTGGGGAAGAATAAGAACTTGCCTTTACTTAGACAATCCAACAATCATATACATGAGATTTATATTTCTACACATCATTCAGAATGTTCTAGTTCAAAGTATTTGAACAGAAAGCTTTATTTCTAGCTCATTCTGTTAAGTTCATGAAAGTAATTTACTGTTTTTTCACTCTCCTTCTCTCAGGGGAAGAAAATACCTTGCAAGGAAAGAATAGTGCAAATGCACACAAGACAATTTAAAAAATAAATGTGACTACTAAGCAGGTTAAATAAAATAAAGGGTGTTGTTTATTAAGTCCAAATTTTAAATTTACACGATTTTTTTCTTAATATATTTCGTAAAAACTGTATAAAAATGTAAGAAATATACAGTTCTAAAGTACCTGCTAATTACATTTTATTACGATTCCTAAAATGGACAGAAGTTGACAGATTTGCTAGTTGACTCTTTCTAAAAGTGCAAAGTCAATATGAAGAATTTAAGCTGTGAGAGCTGATGTAGGTAAGGAGGAAGGGTTTCTCAGCCCACCTCTCCCCTCACAGGGTGGTGGTGCAGAAAATAGGAGGAAGGAGGTGTGTTATGTTCGCTGCCTTAAATCATTTGTAAACATAATAAAGGAGGGATACAAATAAATAAATGCAAGGGCTAGGAGAGGGAAATAGAAAGTGAAGCTACACCTAAGCAGAACAAAATTGAGCAATAAATTTCTTCTCCTGAAATGTACCTTCCTTCCTAAAACTTAATCATGGCAGCAGGAAATAAACGACTCAATTTGGGAATATTTTAATCAATACTTGTATGGCTTGGAAGCACACAATATATATATGATATACCAAAAGAGATTTAAGCTTAGGGGTCTTAATGAAGAGTAAGAATTTAGAAAGTAAATATCAAATGCACAGGTATAGAAGAGAACTGATATAATAAGATTACTTGTGAACAAAAGCATGGAACTAATTGTATCAATGTTAATATAATTCCAAAATCAAAGGAAATGATTATTCTATTTTAAATCCAGATTGGTCAGAAACCATTCAATGCACTTTATCTAATTCTTTGTACAATTAAGACAAATTATATAACAGGTTCAGAGGAAGGTAATAAAGATGACCAGCAGACTAGAAACGAAGTTCTATGTGGAGAAACAGAAATTGGGAATGTATAACTGTTAGAAAAAGGCTGAGAAAAAATTATTTTTTTATAATCCTTCAAATGATGTCATGTGATGATTAACACTATCACTCCAAGTTGCAAGATGTGGTTTAGTAGTGGATTTGAATTATTGAAAGGCAGATTTCAATTAAATGTTAAAAAACACTTTTTCTAACAGTAAGAGAAGGTCAGAAGTACAGGTTGTCCTCAACTTACAACAGTTCATTTAGTAATGATTTAAAATTACAACGGCACTGAAAAAAGTGAGTTAGGACCATTTTTCACACTTATGACTATTGCAGCATTCGCATGGCCAGGTGATTTACATTCAGATGCTTGATAACTGACACACATTTATGATGGTTGCATTGTCCCGGGGTCACGTGATCCCCTTTTTCAACCTTCTGACAAGCAAAGTCAATAGGGAAACCAGATTCACTTAACAACTGTGTTACTAACGTAACAACTGCAGTGATTCACCTAATAAATGTGGCAAGAAAAATCGTAAAAGGGAGCAAAACTCACTTAACAATTTTTTCCCAACAACATAAATTTTGGGCTCAATTGTGGTCGTAAGTTGAGGACTACCTGTATAACCAATTTCCTAGCTTCTCAATTCTCTTATTTGAATGAAAGAAAGTTATATTATAGCAGCTTAATATAGTTAAACAAAACCAGCAGGTATTTAATTAGTATATGCAGTCAGCAATAGTAAAAAAAAATATTAACTACACTGACTTCTTTTCCTAGGTGGAATTATCTTCAAAATACAAAATACTGATGACTGTCTGCTTGCATAATTGTACAGTACTATCTACTGTATAATTTCAAGAGTTGTTTAATAGCAGTGTTCCTATCGCATTATTGCAAACAGAAAAATAAAGTTAAATTGTGTACATTTTGTTTTAAAATTTATGTCAAAAACACATATGCATTCAAAACCCCCAAAACATTACACAGAAGAAATAACAACGGAAGAGTTAGGAGGAAATAAATTAGTTAAGTAAAGATGACATCTTTTTTCATAATTGCCACTGTGGCAATGTGAGAACATACAACTGTAATTATGAGATAAACATACAGTTCTGGAACAAATCTTCTGCACAGGCTGAAACCATAAACATGACCCAGAGACCCCTAAATCAGTTTATAATTCTAATTATACTTCTGAAATTCAAATCTAGATACCTGCCTTAGTTCTTAGTTGCTGAACTCAAAACCGTAAGTTACAAGATACTTTAAACTTTGAGTTATTATATCACAAATGCTACTTTTCCACATCAGACATATAAACAAATAAATAAATAAATAAATATGCATACTTGTCCACTTGTCCTGCATTGTGATTGTTCTCTGCTCTCATCCGTGTCAGTGCAGCAGCAGCTTCATCCAATGCACAGCTGACAGAAGAAGTCAATCTTCGGAGCACCTCAGGATCTGCGAAGGCTTTACCATCGGCAGTGGACAATTTACCAATCCCTTCAGCGTATGTGTGTTCATCAATCAGATTAGTATGAAAGCCACACAAAAAATGCAGAGACACTATTTTAGACTTCAACCACATGCATTATTAGTTAGCACCAGTAGCAAACATGCCGAAGAACTAAATGTTCTATTGTTTAAATATATTATTTAAAAAACTACTAAAGCTGGCTAGGACAATCTTCATTGCATATAATTCTAGCTGCTACCGTTTATGCAAAACCTAGTCCTGAAGACCCAAAGGTGCTTTTTCAAGAGGCAACTGGACTTTCTGGTAACCAGAAAGTCCAGCTGCCTCTTGAAAAAGCACCTTTGGGACCACCATGACCTGGATGACTGAGAATCTCCACAGACATCTAGTCCTAAAGAGTAAAAGGAAAAAGGCTCACGGACATGGAATGTAAGGCTTCAATTATTTTTTTCAACTACAGATTTCCCACATTTTCAGGTAATACAAAGACTGGTGAGGATTTAAATTAAAAGTTGTTTGCATGCACCTATATAAATTAATCCATTTCCTAGAAGTTTAAGATGATCAGAATTATTTTAGATCACTATGAGTTGGATGCAAAATTAGCCATACTTACAGTGAATGCTAGAAATTAATTTTATATAATAAAATTACATAATGATTTTATGTAATAATTAATTACAGAAACCTGAGGATAACTAACTCTGGATCCTTTTTTTTTTTTTTTGCAGTACTACATGTTAGCTATTTTCCTTTATCTCTTTTCCCTCTGAATGGATACATTTATTTCATTCATACATGTACCACTATTAAAAGTTTTCCACTGTAGTGAAATATAGATTTTACATCTTTCAAATGCAAATTTTATTTATTTTATACTTAACAATTACAACTTCTTTAAGATTTGTTTAAAAATTAAATGTTTTTAATTTTCCCTTGCTCCCAGTAGATTAGGGGTGTCAAACTCATTGTCACAGTGTCATGTGATGTATTGGGACTTTTTCCCCTCCGCTAAACCGGGCGTGGCCAGCGCGTGATGCATCTGACCCGTGGGCCGGGAGTTTAACAGCCCTGCAGTAGATCATCTCATAATAAAAGGAACTTTTCAAGAAAGATACTACCACAGGAAAAGAATTCATTATGTAATCACTGGATCACTGAGATGCCTGAACTTGTATCTCACAAGGATCCAGATCAAATTTTTATATAAGAATTGTACTAAATTTCAAGTTGCCCTAGAACAAGAGTATTTTTAAACATTCAAACAATGATATCAAGTATGCTGGCAATTATTTATTTATATACAGAAACTTTGTTAGGATCAAAACTAGAATCTATCTCTAGCAAGTCAAAGTCTATGGTAAGGAACGCATGCATAGCTCATGAAATAAAATGGTTGGAGCCAAAGTTAATATCCCTTTTATTTCGCACCTCATTCAGCCAATTGGCAAGCAATAGCAATCTAACCTGAATCCTAATACCCCACGTTTCCTTCTAGTCCATACTACTAGCATGCTACAAGTTGGCTATCACATCTGGAAGAAATTCCAATTACTTAGAAAATATCAAACTGAGAGATCTGCATTACTGTGTCGTCTCTTTTTCTAGGTATACAGAATGTGCTAAGCTTGAAAAATCAATTTTAAATGCCCTGAATTAGATCAATGTATTTAGTGTTCATTCTACCTTGCTTCATTCATTCATTCATTTAAATCTTGAAACTGGAGAAAGTGCATTAGCCAATAAAACAGTGGGCAAAGATTCTATCCTTGTTGCTATTGGCTGAAATTAGCTCAGAAAAAGATGGGGAAGGATTTAACAAAAATCAGCTAAGTATAATTTTTGCCTTGTCTGATTTACTATTTTTTTTAAAAAGCCCTATCCTCCTATGGATTGTAGCATAATTTTGCCACTACATGTAGGCAATATAATTGTTAAGAGTACTAGAGAGCTATATATAACCTATAGATTTCCCATTACTTCTCTCAGTCCTGGAAATATATCCAACCAAAAGAAAAAAGGAAACATTATTAATATAAATACAATTATTATGATATATATATATATTAATAATGTAGCTGTCAGCACTCCAAGCAATGCACCTCTTGAAAACAGAACTCCGAGGCAGGTAAATTCCTCAAAGAACAATTTATTGGATATATCATATTGGCACAACTGGTGAAAACCAACTCTGAACGTTCCACCTGATTAAAAACTAAAGTTTTCCCCTTCCCTCAAGTCACCAGTCACATTGTCCAATAGAAGTGTTGGCCGGTTGCTTGGTTACTTCACTCCTCCTCTCCAAGCCACCTGTTGGAATGACCTTGATTCCCACAGGAAAAACTTTTTGTTTTGACTGCAAAAACCCCAGCAAACTATTTCCTCCCCTCTTCTGCCTTGTGGAAACCCTGAAGCCACAAAGATGGCCTCAGCCAGGTCCACATCAGGGTTGACGGAGGCTATACCCCTTCTACCTTGAATGGTTTATCCATTCTTATACAGGCCCAAGCCTTTTAGAACCTTAAAAATAAGAACTACCAATTATAAAATGACACTCCATTTTTTGCAGGCTCTCTTAGAGGAGTCACATGTTGGGTAGTTGGTCCATTCAACAAGCAGATTATGGCATTCTCAACAAGTGAAACTAGAATTGCATGTGTATGACATTCTGGATGTTATTGAACTACAATTCTCTGCAGTTCCTATTAGTAAGGTTAATTCTGAATAATATTGGGAGGGGAAATTCAGCAGCATCAGGAGAACCACAAGTTCCTCAACTCTTCATTAATTTCCAGATACTTTTCAAAGGCAGCTCATGTAAATAACACTTCAAAAGTACACTTCTGATATAATTAAAGCATGACAACCATAAATGAAAATGAATACACTATACAATGGGTCCCCAACCCCAGTGTGTGGACCCGCACCGGTCCGCTGCATGCCAGCAACTGGGCCATGCAAACAAGCAAAGCTCCATCCGCAGGATGCAGGCAGCATGCGAAATCACACCCCTTCCGATCCAAGGAAAAACCTGTCTCCACACGAGTCCCTGATGCCCAAAAGGTTTGGGGCCGCTCCTCTATACGAACAGTTAACATATTAAGAAAGATGTACTGTACAGGTAGTATTCTTCTAATAACTGGAATTTCTATTACTAATGAATGCTGTCATAAAGTGTGATGTCATGAGACGGCAACACTTAGTGACAATTCTGATGATTCCCTGTTACCATCATTAAGCAAGGAACTCACATAATCGCAACTTCTGACTTGATGACTATGTTAATTTTATGTTATATTTCTGTAATAGAATTGTCAGGATTGCTGCTAAATGGTGACACTACACTTTATGACAGCATAAATAAAATAGAATAAAAAGAGTTGGAAAGGGAGCTTGGCGGTCTTCTAATCCAGGCCCTTTCTCAAGCAGGAGACTATACCATTTCAGACAAATGGTTGTCCAATCTAGTCTTAAAAATCTCCAATCATGGAGGAGGAACTTTCCAATTCCTCCTTTGCAATATGAACAAATTCAGTATCTCCATTTTTCATTATATATTTTATGGATGAAGCTAAACAATTGTTTCCTTCTGTTATTTCTGTCTTTTAATCTTTCCCCTATTTTCCATATTTCAAACTTCACCAATTACTAATGTCCAGTTTGCCAACAAATACTACAGGTAATCCCCAGATTACGAGTGTTCCCTTAGTGAACGTTTGAAGTTACATGATTAGTGGCCCTTAGCATCCATGAACAAGTTCCAAAATTATGAATATTGCAGCACCACGACAGTTTTTCGCCCTTACGAACGACCGCAGAGGCTCTACAACTTTCACACCGCCTATTTCCCCCTCTCCCAGCCCGGTCTTTACAGGCACTTTGCCTGTGGAGACTCACTTACCTACAACTCCGTCACACTTTCTTTGCCTGCTTCATTCTTCAGGCTTTCAGTGCATCCGTGGAGAACAGAGGCCTAACGTACCGCTAGATCATGTGAGATCAGTAGCGCGAGATCTCACGCTGCTCATCTCATGCGATCTCGCACTTTAGGCCTCTGTTCTCTGCAAATTGAGGTCTGGATGTTTGGAAATGGATGGAAGGCTTCGGTCCTTCAGGCCTTCCCCCCGTTTGCTGTTTCCTTGCCAAAGCCTGCAGGGAGATTGCGTTCCTGTAGGCTTTGACAGCTCTTTGCAAAAAGCTTTTGCTGGCACCAGTGGAGCTTGGGAGGAGTTGGCGCATCCCTCTGAAGCTCTGTTCCTACCGGCAAAGGCTTTTTGAAAAGGGCTGCTGAAGCCTAAAGGGACGCGCT
>JANHJO010001960.1:90739-100828 GCA_032468235.1 Pseudoxyrhopus heterurus | reverse complement strand
AGGCTGAGTCAACCTTGGAGCTGGTGGGATTCGATCAACCAAACTGCTGATCTGCAGTATTGTGTTCTTAACCACTGGAAATCTCTGTGACAACAGAAGAATTTACCTTCTGGCCAAAATTGAAATAATTGTGCCATTTCACTATTAATATTGACACCCAATAGTTGTATAGACTGAAAGAGGAAGGATTTATAACATGGGCAGGCATGGGTAGACTTGATGAAAGCCTTGTATTTGCATTGTTTGGTGATTAAATGAAAACTAATTTTTTACAAAAACCTTTACAAAAACAATGTTTCCTGACATGATAGCCATGTTATTGAGTTGGTCTCTCTGTTTAGTTCATTAGAATTTATTTGTGATATATTGTTGCAGCATTCATTATATATTCCTGTCATTGAACATTGTTCATTTTTTCTTATTATAATTTTTGAAAACTTGAACAGGTCACATACCTGATATTTTCAATCGGTGTCAGAGGTATGTCTTGCCCTGGTCCCAATCAATATTACCTTCCAGCAATCCAAAAAATGCATCAGTAAGCACATGAGGAAGCTTTCTTGCTGATTCTAAGTGATGGGAGAAAAACCTATTCATAAATAAACCCCATCTTTAGTATTGGTCTTAAATAGCCATTTGGGTTCACCAGTTATTAGCTGGAAAGGTTGAAAATTGTAAGAATACAAACTAATCTGCGATGGATGTTCCTAAAACATAAAATGTGGTCTATCGGCATGTACTACACACTCACTCGTCTGTCACATGATGCTCATGAACTTCTAAAAGATGGTAAGTACTATTTACCAGATTCATGTCTCATACCCATAGTTAATCTTCAAAGGGATGATAATCCTTTGAATCTGAAAAAGGTAATCTTTGAAAAAAATAATCTTCAAAGGCTATATAAATGTGATTAATAAATAATAAGTAAATAAATAACCCTCTTCCCTTAAGTAAGACATGCTATTAAATTGTCTATTCCTGATTTTTTTTTCATCCATTGAGGCATTCATTCATTGTAATGAGTCCTTTGAAGTTGAATCAAACATATGTTGGGGACCGTGAAAGAATTTGATCAGTATATATTTATGAGTTAATAAATATATTAGGCTGTATGTAGATGGACAATTTTTTTCTATCAGAAATAGTGCTATTTCTATCTGGAAAAGTTCAGCAAACAATGATTTATTTATTTAAAAACCACTCCCTCCTTGTTCATGTATACAGAGTGATTAAGGAGCTTGTACTTGAAATGTATTCCAAATTCAAACTAAGTTCATCCAATTCAATTGATTAAAAAAATTCTTATCTAAAGTTTCAGTGACTTACCAATGCACTTGGATTTTCTAAATTAATGTGTTTTCTTCTCAAGACTACAACATATACAATCATTTCATCCTTTTCCCATAAACTTTATATTACATTCAAGCAAGAAATATGGATTCAGAATGCCGAAGGGAAGAAATTGCAGTCTAAAATCTGCCTATGTTTTTTATCATTTGACCAAATAGAAAATACATTTTGTTGTTTAAAGTTTGGTGGGTCCCTCCGTCTTGCAATTTAATTTAATCAGTTCAGTGGCCAGAACCGCAACAAATAAATGTTCTAACAAACCAATTGAAAGATGGATTATATAAGAGTTGTATATATTAAGCCAATATGCAGTTTTAGCACCTAAAGTTACCAATAGGTGGCAGAAATAAAAAAAAGTTGAAGTTTCAGAATTTAATAAGAATCAGATAAACTTGATTTCTCCTTTGCATATTTCTGTGTATCCTCCTTTTTCAACACCAGAGGCCTCGTCAAATGGATCACTGGTGAGAAAGGAGACCCGGAAGGCTGCACATGGCCTTCCTAGCCTCCTTTTTCATCATCTGAGGCCTTGTCAAGCCCTTTGCTGATGAGAAAGGAGGAAGCAAGAAAAGAAACAGGCTGGACAGGAGACCGATCTTCATAAAGCAAGTCACCTGGCATGGCAGGATGGGGGGGGGGGGAAGCAATTGTGGGGACCCCAGGGGAGGGAGACTGAGGTATCTGTGGGTCGGGGGAGGCCTTAGGTGGTCTGAAGTAGATGGCCTGTTCCATCACTAGGCCCCCCCCATGGCCTCCCCCACCCCGATACCTCATGTGGACTCAACAAGCCACGCATTCGATTATCGAATGTGTGGGTGAAAGGAAGTAGTGATCCTGTTCAAGGTATGAGATTCACTCCCACGAATCCTCGGATTATGAATGAATGGGCAGGCTCCATTACATTCGTAATTCAAGGACTACCTGTAGTATCAAAGATCTAGCACTTTTTTCCTGCTACAAATCTGAGTGAAAAATTTTGTAGCCAGCACTTATCCAAACACATCAGCAAATGGACCTGCCTATTACGATGTATGTTGTGGTGGTTACTAAGTGAACCATTTTGCTCAACAACCCCAACTTTTTCCCTTTCTCCTTCTCACTATGTTGAGATGTGTGTTTGACTCCCTCTTCCCCCTTTTCAAAGCACTGGAAGGAGAAGAGGAAGGCTTCTTTTGGGGGCACACAAGCACATCTCAAACACTGCAATGAGGTGGAGATCACCTTCCCCCTTTTCACCATATTTGAGTCATGTCTCTGCATTACCCAAATAAACCTTTCTTGTCTCTTTCTGCTGCTTTATAGACTTACGGTTTTTAAGTTATAGAAAGGTATTTTCTAATCAAATGTTAGAAAGGTTCCCAGAAGTTTTTAAAATTCAACAATAGAAGCGGTTATAAGGAGAAGTAATGAGCTTCCTTTCACTAGATATTTTCAACCAGATGCAGAACAGCCACCTGTCAATAATGTTTTCTTGCACTGAGAAAAGAATATTACTGAATTATTTAAATGTCTCTTTTATGGGCCAAGAATTTTCCACTATTATAAATATGTTATCTGCATTTTAATTAAGATAACCATATCTTCCTTTTAGGAAAATCTATTTAAAAAGTTAGTTTGTTCCTAGTTCTTGTGCTCCTTAAAAACACTTCTTTGAAAAATTGCTTAATTAAAGAAATTCAATTTCTCTTCCTAACTTTAATTTTAAGTTGTTAAATTGCTAAGTATTATGATAGTTATTTCCTCAGGTTAAAACAATTAGTTCATCCTAAAAAAAAATCTACTGCCAATTTAAAAAAACGTACCTGCTGCTTCCAATAAAGCCTCTAATCTTGCTTGTGTTTCTGGATCCACGGTCCGTAGATCTGCTCCTTCAGCAGCGCCTGATAAAAATATCTCTGATGTTGTTTTAAGCACTGGGTTATCCAGATCTTCTTGGTCCAAAATAAATGATTCAACCTATTTAAAGAAAAAGAATATAGAAAATGATTCTAACACATAATAAAACTAGGAGATATGTTACTAAAATATCCTATCTCATCTCTCATAAGAATTTTATTTTTCCAGACCAAGTATTACAGAAGCATGAAATTTCAGATAGAATACAGGTAGTCCTTGACTTATGATCACAATAGAGCCCAAAAGTTATGTCGCTAAGTGAGACAGTTATTAACTGAATCACTACAGTTATTAAGTTAGTAACATGGTTGTTAAGTGAATCTGGCTTCCCAATTGACTTTGCTTGTCAGAAGGTTGCAAAAGGTAATAACATAACCCTAGGGCACCTCAACCGTCATAAATGTGAGTCATTTGCCAAACGTCTGAATTTTGATCACATGACCATGGGAATGCTGTAACAGTCATAAGTCACTTTTTTCAGTGCCATTATAACTTTGAATGGTCACTAAATGAATTGGACTACTTGTAGTACTGCTTTAAGTACTCATGGCACACCACAATTTTTTTTAAAAATACAGACAAAAATGTTCTTCTTGAATTAGCCAATTCTGATTCACACAATTCATTCAAACAATGGCAACTTTTTTAGAATGTGCCTAGAATATTAAAGTTAAAATGTTAACAATGGCCAACATATTGTTGTTGCTGAAGGCCAACCAGCCCAGAAAATTTAATAGCATTGCTTTTGTAAGGCAAGGGCCATATTTTTATGTATTTTGCCGATAATGTTCTTCAAATGCATATGAAATGTTTGAACGTCTTGTCCAAAACACATTTTGGTGGATCTGATTATTTACAGTGGAACCTCGATTCACGAATGCCTCCGTTCGCAACCGATTCACAACACGAATGAAATTTCCTCCCGAGTTTTGAATCGGTTCACGATTCAAAACTCGGTTCACGACAAAAAAAAGGCGCAGAAAGAGTCCTTTCTGCGCCGTTTTCCCTTCTGTGCATGCACTGCGCATGCACGATTTGGTTGCTTCAGAATGCGATCGAATCGGTTCACGCCCGCCGTCTGGGAACAGATTGCGGGCGTGAACCGAGGTTCCACTGTATTTGATTACACAGGAGAGCTGAAGGAAACAGTATTTGCCCGATGCACCAAATTATGATTAACATCAGCTGTATTATTCTTTGACCTTCTAGGAGGAAAATAATGTATCTAAACTGTGCTTGGTCTTCTAAATTGAAAAATTCAAAGTGACTTTTTAAGTAAAAAAATTAGTATATGGAGAACTGGTCTTTCATTAGAAAAACTGAAAATTTCAGATAAAATATGCAATTCTACTGCCATTTTTGGACTTAAAAACAATTCCTAAATTCATTAGCATGTCTAAAAGTTTTCTATTTTTCAGTTGTGTAAGTCACACGGGAATCAACTTCACAAATATATAAATCCTGAATTTTCATATTGCCTATCAATATAGCAATTCTTTAACTTACGACCACCTATACTTATAACTACAGGGGCACTTCAGCTCTCCCTACGAAGCTCCCATCCCTCTATGACCTTTTGGCTTCCTGTCGCCCTTCAGCATCGCAGCTGACCAAGGATGCCCAACCTGACTGCTGGGCCAGACTGGGCTGGGCTTTGGCTGAGGAACAAAAAAGCAGTCCTCCTGCATAGAGCTTCTTGGCAGGGCTAAGCTTTGGGTTCAAAAAAAAAAAAAACTTTGCTCAGTCCTGCCTTTGCTCTTTGCAAAGGACTGCTTTGAGTTTTGTTTTTGGACCCTGAAGCTCTTTGCAAAAGGAGCTGCTTTTTTTTTCTCAGCCAAAGCCAAGCCCAGTCCGGGCCCAGCAGCCAGTCCAGCATGGTCAGCAGCAGAAGAAAGAAGATGCCAAAGGTCAGCTGAGGATGGCTGGGGGCTTAGAGTGCAGAGCTTCAAGGGCAATTGCTGCTGGGACTGGGCTGCAGCTGCATGTCACCCTGCAAGGCAGAGTGCAGGGAACAGAAGGGCAGAGATGGGAAGAGACGGGTAGGCGAGTTGGAAGATGGCTCTCGGTTAATGACAGAAAACTGGGATTGTGATCACTAAGTGATGCATCCATGTGGCATTTCACTTTATGACTGCATCCCCCCATGACAGAAATTCTAGTCCCAACTGGGATAGTAAACTGAGGATTACTTTAAGGATTACTACTTAAAACAGCAACAGGTAGACCTTGACTTGTAACAGTTCACTTAGTGACCAAAGTTACAACGGCATTGAAAAATGTGACTTATGACCATTCTTCAGAGTTATGACCTTTGCACAATCCCCACGATCGTGAGATCAACATTCAGATACTTGGCACGTGGTTCATATTTATGACTTGCGGTGGCGCAGTCGTTAAGAGTGCAGCACTGCAGGCTACTTCTGCTGATCACCAGCTGCCAGCAGCTTGGCAGATCGAATCCCACCAGGCTCAAGGTGGATTCAGCCTTCCATCTTTCCGAGGTCGGTAAAATGAGGACCCAGATTATTGGGGGCAAGACGTTGACTGTGTACACTGCTCAGAGAAGGCTGTAAAGCACTGGGAAGCCATATATAAGTCTAAGTGCTATTGCTACTGCTGTGACTGTTGCTGTGTTCCAAGATCACGTGATCCCCTTTTGTGACCTTCTGAGAAACCAAGTCAATGGGGAAGCTAGATTCACTTAACAACCTGGTTTCTAACTTATCAACTGTAGGGATTCACTTTAACTGTGGCAAAAAGGTCGTAAAAATGGGGCAAAATTCACTTAACTAATGTCTCACTTAACAACAGAAATTTTGGGGTCAATTATGTCGTAAGTCGAGGACTGCTTATATAAAAATACAAATGCTTACTAATATTCAGGTTTCCTTCAGTGCTTTCAAATTATATATTTTAAACACATTTGTTTCCAAACAGCAATAATAGTACAATTTCAGCTACTCAGGAAAAGTAGAAAAATAAAGATTTCTTGAAATGTTAAAACCTTATGACGTTTTTCCTTGCCCAAAAAAATCAATTCGTTCATCAAATCTATTTAATCCTGGAAATATGCAGGACAATTCTAACAATTCAACTGAGCATTCTCAAAATACAATGAACAATAAAAGTAGTTAAATTCCTTTTTTCATTAGACATCCGAGACATCAAAGACTCTTTAAAAAAAAAAAGGCCGAAACCAGGATGCGGGTGGGGGTCATATCCACTGGCAGCATATGCCATTTTGATGGGGGACCTGTAAAGGTCATAAATGCAGGCATTAGTTACCAAATTACTTTTTTTTATCAATGTTGTTACTGTGCTGTCTGTCTAAGACGAGACTCAGCTATCTGATGGAAGGGAAGAAACATTTTCAACAAGCTCATCCTTAAAATATCTTGCTATCTAAGCTTGTAAGGCTTTACAAGTAATGACCAGAACTTTGAATTGGAATCACAGACTCCAGTAATCACAAAACAGCAATTATTCTGTAATGGAGGGGTTTGTCCATTGGGAGTTTGCCTGTTCCATTCAATACCAATTGTAACTTTTTAGCATCATCAAATTACCACGCAGAGCAAGCTAGAACAATCCACCTACATACAGATCTCCAGCATCTCCCAGTTCTAGAAGGGCTATAACTCCCACACCGGCTGAAGTTAGACAAAGGACCCCTACAAAAGGAGGCGGTTGTACAATCAGACAAACTTACAATCAGGCTTGTAAGAGTCTGTTATAATAATCAATTTCAATAAATGTACTTTCAATGGTGGAGTTGAATTTGCAACCTGGCCCATTTAATGGGGCTGACATCAATATAGTTCAATGAATTAGGGCAGCACCTGTCTGAGCCTCTTCCGTATGTTATCTGGTTATTCTGGGCTTAAGAGAATGCTCTAGCTCTTTGTTCCTAGGCAGCAATTCCTGCCTATTTCCATCAAGGTCATCTTCTTTACTCCGTACATCTGAGGATGCCTAACAGGGATATCCTGTCCCAGTGATTTAATGCATGTGAGCAAGGAAACACAAGTTTAATTGCTTTTTCTCCATTGCTACCATCTGATAGTTGGCCACCAAGATAAAGTGAAACCTTTCCTCAGAAAAACAGTGTTTCAACCCCCAAAACTGACGTAAGGTCATAATGGCTGATGGAATCAAACAGAATTGAATAATCTACTCAGACCATACTCTCTCCATCCATTTAGATTATCAATTTCCTCTAATGATTGTTTGTAGTTGTTATGGTTCAACTGTAATTTTTTTCCAGACTTTCCAGACCCTAAGAAGGAGAGGAAGAAAGCTTGAGGGATAAGATGCTATAAGAATTAAACCAGTCATGAGACTGTCGTGAAAAATAGCCAGGTGCAAATCAAGACTTGTTCCTTGCTGGAACAAAGGAAGGCCATTTTTAAAAAATCGTATTTCTCTGCCCAAATGTAGAGATATACTAGCTTTAAATGAGAAATTGTTCATTTAGTGCCTGAAATTTCTGAACCACATCTTTCTTTTCAGTAAATCTTACTAAAAACAATTCTGCGATAATTACTTTCAGTTCAGGGTAGTTGCAAGAGTCTGATAGTTAACTCTCCACCACCTTACAACTTACCTCAAAAATGAGAGATTCAAGACTAGGCAGATATTGTCCAGTCTGGTTAGATCAAGATATGACCTCATTAAAATGTCTTTCAATACTAATATCAAATCTCTGTACCTCAGAGAGGCATTAATTATTTCTCCTATCCAGCTAACTATACCAACCCTAGCCATAGGTCCAGTGCATAGATGGCAGAGCTTTTGTAGTATAAGGATCTAGCTTATTTATGCAGGTTCTACAAACTCAGAAGAATCCTGAGATCTCAAGATGCCACTCTATAAACTTCTAGTTATGCCCAACTGATATTAAATGCTGAGCAGTTGGAAGTGATCGTATCTGTGAAGTGGATATAAATGAGTATATCTACAAAGCGTCTGGGTTATCTGTAAAGGGCTATAGGGAAGAAATCTGTAGAAAAATAGAACAAATAAGGAAAAAAATATGAAAGATCAAAATGGAAAACAAGTATTATGAAAAATTGGGAGAAGAGGAATTGAGTTAACTCATACAATTATAGGGTCAAGATCAGCAGCATATTTTTAACAGTTAGGTTTATGATCATTCTTCATTAATATACATTCTAAAATAAAAAATATTAACTCGCATTGGCTGAACAAAATTTCATCTTTAAATGGCATTTCATCATTCCATTATACTACAAAAACACTTTACACGAGGCTGCCCTTGAAAAGACCCTGTATATAGTGATTAGTCAGCGGCAATTGCATTTTTAAAAAACTATTGCTACAATATGCCTTACACATGAAAGCTCTAATGTGAATCCTTTGAATTAATATATCTTTATATTATTAAATGTTAAAAAGCAAAAGATGAAGTTCATCTTATAACGAAAGAACTCTGCTGCAAAGGACAATTAATCCAGCATTCTGTTTTTTGTAATACCTATTTCATATATTGTGGGAAGCTCATAAAATCATACAATGCCTATACTAAAAGAGCCATTTGTTTACAATTTAAGGCTCTTCTGTTGACCTGTAAAACTCCAAACTGCTTAAGGCCTATTTCTCTCAGGATGAACCTGTCTAGTTACTTAAGTCACCAGGAGAAAGAAGCCTCTTTGAAGATTCCCCACTGCCAGAAGTGTATCTATCTGACATATGGGGGTGGGGGGAAACCCTTCTTATTCGTCTTGCAAAACCTATGGATTGTACTCCCCAAGTATTCAGGAAAATGGTCAAAAGAAACATTTCACCAAACATTTAATTTTTAATTTAATTTATTTTAAGGATTTTATTTTTTTATAGAACCCAATATTTTCATAAAATAAATTCTAGCTGATATGAAACACAACTGGGAAGATATTAGAATAATGTCCTGCTTATGCCATTTTTGCAAGGCATTTGGTTGGCCCCGCACATGACCCCCACATGTGCGGCAGAGACCCAAAGACCAGCTGGCTGGTGGGAGGTGCGCGCACGCGCGGCGGAGCTGTGCCGGGGCGCTGACTCGCATGCCCAGAGGGCTCTGTGTGCCATCTCTGGCATGCGTGCCATAGGTTCGCCATCATGGATATATACCATTTTGTGTTCTAGAAAGGTAGGACATAAACCTAATTGCATATATACAATTGCATGTCCTAACTTCTTCTCTTGAAGTTAAAGTTATAAGAAACATTCATGCCCTATGATTATGGAGGGCACCATAGTTATAAGGCCAAACTTTATCATCTTATATGAGGGTTTTATAGCCAGATTCCTGTCAAGACAAATTTTAAGTGAGCTGCAAGCTGGGATAAAGTTGCTTCATTAGTTCAGAAAATCTAGAACCCACATTAAGCATGCAAAAACCTTTTTTCTTTACCCAACTTTCTAGTAACTACAAATGTGAATAGAAGTATTTACATTTTTATGAAGAACAGAATTCCCTGTGAGTCCAGTAGTACTCTTATGTTCTGACAAGTTTACTATGTCCCTTTACTCTTTTTTTCCTTATGTTTTGTCAACAAGAAAAGAGAAGACTAGATACCGTACTCCATGAGTTAATTAGTATTTGTTTATGAATTACTTTAATTTAAAAATGTGATGTTTGAACTGGCATGGGAAGAATTCTAAGTACAATTTAGTGTTAACATGGAAGTATTCTTTGTGTCATTGGAGAACATATTTCATGCCTAAAACATGTATTTATTTTCTAAAATAGTAACATGTACAATAAAGGTAAAGGTTCCCCTCGCACATCTGTGCTAGTCGTTCCCGACTCTAGGGGGCGGTGCTCATCTCCATTTCAAA
>JANHJO010001960.1:78463-90196 GCA_032468235.1 Pseudoxyrhopus heterurus | reverse complement strand
TAACTAGGGATTCGAACCGCCGAACTGCCAACCTTTCTGATCGACAAGCTCAGCGTCTTACCCACTGAGCCACCGCATCCCAGCTACATGTACAATATAAACATTTATTTCTCATTTCAAAGCAATAAATATTTGTAGTTGCTATCCCATGGAACAGTTCATTATTACATTTAGTAAAAATACAAAGGTATGATAAAATTAACAACTTCTGCATTTTGATTATTTAAATAAGTAAAAAAGTGTTTTTAGAAGAGCATGCATGAAATGGGAAAAAATGCTGAGCTCTACTGGAGTATTCCATTGGAATGTTTCATGTGGGTTATGTTCACAGAACAAAAATCAAAATACTTCGAGTGTTGTATGTTCAAATCAAACAATACTTGAAATGGTTCAAGTATTCCATTATAGAGAACAATGGAGTTCAAGAGAAGCCTTTGATCCCTCATTTTACACAATATGGCCAATAAATTAAATAAGGGATTTGTACGTACTAAGGACTATCAACTGATGAAAAGACACCATGGAAATGAGTTTTATAAAAGTGTTGTAAACATTTTTAAAATTCCTATATCAAACAATTAGTTTTCTAACACTCATTGCAAAACATTAACACCTATCAAATGCAGCATATCATTTCTGCATGACAGCTCTGCCTTTTCTTTTTTAACCTGTTAACAGCTTGTGATCTTCACTGAGAAAATAATACTTCTATAATACTGATTTTATTTTAAACATATCGTATATACTCGTGGTTAAGCTAAAAATTTTAGGTTCTAAAATAAACCTCAAAATTGGATTCAGCTTAACTTTGATGGACTTACAAGCATACATAGAAAAACTTTTGAAACAATCTGTATAAACACTTACAGATATCTTCTTGCTCCACTACCTGGCCATGAAATGGGACAAATAAAATACAAAAACATCGCTGAAACTGAGATAAAATTTATAATGGTGTCATGTCCTACTATTCATAAATATCCCATATAACTTTGCCAAATGCAAGAAAGATATCACCAGCAATTGCATACAATAATGTCCTTGAAACTGCATTCTGGAAACTTTACTACCATCTTGTTGTGAATCAAGCAAAGGAAACTTTTCCCTCTAATCCCCAAGTTATTATCGGAAAGTATCGATAAAAAGGTTTTTTCTTCCCTTGTCAATACTCCCTATAATTCTTAATTAATTAAATATGCATTATTTATTTATTTGAATTTTAGAATCTTGCCTTTATTACCTTATAAATAACTCAAGGCAGCAAACATACATTTCTTTCTCCTCCCATTTTCTCCACAATAACAATCCTGTCAAGTGGGTATTAGCTGAGAAAAAGAGACTGGCCCAAAATTACCCAGCTGGTTTTTCATGTCTAAGGTAGGACTAAAACTCAGAGTTTCCTGGTTTCTACACCATCACTTTAACCTCTATACTAAACTGGTTCTCTTATATCAAAACAATAGCAAAAAATAACTTTAGCAAAACAAGGCAGGGAATGCCTGGGCAGATAACAGTTGACTCCACATTTGTAAAACTCAAGTTTTTCAAGCCATCTTACATCTCTCTACAACGGTTCAAAATTATTTTCAAACTCGGAACATGTAGTTAACTAACTCTCCCTAATTCTCTTTGCCCACAAATAGCATTATCAAATAACACAAGATACAATCTATGTTTCATTACATACTGAACTCCAAATTTCCATGATGTGGACTTATTTAAAAAATGATTTGGGGATATAAGAACAGTTTATGTTGAAGAGAGTTTCTCACTTTGTCCTGAGGTTAGAACATATCTTTGAATAACCTGTTTTGTTCCATGCTAGGAAAGCTGAAAGGGCTAATCCAAGCTGAGAAAATTCTGCTAATCTACATTACAATATTTTAATATTTACAGTCCCAGGACAAGGATTATGCAGGTTTGGATGTGGAGGAACTGTCTCCAACTGAGTCCTACTAAGAGTCAGTGACTCTGTGTGTAAGCCATCCAGACCTGAGGATACAGGTAGTCCTCAGGTAATGATTGTTCTGCTTAACAACTGTTTAAATTACAATAGTACTGAAAAACTTTATGACCAGTCCTTGCACTTAATGAGTGTCAGTGTCCCTGCAGTCACATGAGCGAATATTCCACTGTTCCACAGTCACGATTAATCTTTGTGCGCTTGATTGCCAGCTTCTGATAAGCAGTGTCAGTAGAGAAGTCAGTAGTAAAATTGTAAAGTCACAGGATGTCTTGCTTAACAATCTTGGGTGATTTGCCTAATGACAACCACTGACGTGAGGTTATAAGTCTGTTGTGGTCACATGACACCTTGTCGTCATTTAGAACAGTGGTCACCAACCAGTGGCCCGTGGACCACTGGCGGTCCGCAAGAAAATTTTGGTGGCTTGCAGAAAAATTATTTGCATTTTTTATATTGCACTAAGTACTATTTATCTTTTTAAAAATTTCATAATAGTGGTCCGTGGGATTTAAAATTATGAATTTAGTGGTCCCTGAGATCCGAAAGGTTGGTGACCCCTGATTTAGAAGACCTGTAAAGAACTGGCTTTTCACTCTGAAGAGGTGGACCCCTTTCATACTGCCTGGGATGTTTTATTTTTATCTATTCTTTACTGATTATTTCTTCGTTGGATTGTTGTGAGCCATCCAGACTCAATGTCAGGCAGCATACAAGTTTAATATATTATAATTCTATCCTATTTTCTATTTAAACATTTTTAGGTTTTAATAAACTTTAAATTGATATTGCCAGGCTATTTTAATCAATGTTTAATTTTTCAGCACCTATCTGGAAAATACATAATCTCACATATGGAGATTCATATATAGCATGTGGTAAGTTTAAGAAATCTGGTTTTGTTTTCATATCTGGAGAAAAGCTAGAGGAAATTGGCATACCTTCCATAAAGAAATACCTGCTAGTTGTTCAACAGTTCTGCAATAACATCCGAAAGCTAAGTGTAATTTTTAGAGCCAATGGAAGAAATCTGTCTAAAATAATACCTACTCAAAAAAGAACAAATGCATTTAATTTTTATACAATTGCATTGATCATAAGATTTGCTGATGTAGCAAAGTATATCCCCAAGCTTCCTGGCAGACCACTATATACTGTGGCATAGGATGATGTAATCCTCTAGAAAAATCTGTTGGCTTGAGAAAAACTCCTTAGGTACTTGCCATTTAATGTAATTCTAAAAAACTATAAAAATCTAAAGTTATAGTTTTTTTAAAAAAATGGAAAAAGGAAGGGAAATTATTACGCATAAGATTATTGAAATACTTGGTAGTCTCCTTCTCAACCTCAACACCTGGGAAGACATATACAAAATACTCTGTAGCAGGTACTCAGAAAATGTTTGTTTCTGAACTATGTCGGTATTGTTTTTGAAGTAAAAACATGTCAGCTGCTTTACAGTATTTCCTTAAGAATTATGCACATTAAAGAGGTGATTTAGTTTGATGTTCTATGGTCTATTCTTGTGGTATAATCTCAGTTGAGATTTTGGTTCATTATCAATTCATGAATGAAACTTATTTTTGCTCCAGTAGGATTATTTTGTTAATTATGGTTTATATGTGTAAAAAGACACTGAAAAAGCAGCTTCTAGCTTATCAGTTTTCCTCTGTATATCTCTGCTTTTGCCTGAAAAAGTTAAATAGAAATACCTAATTGGAAATATTTGATTTCCAATCTCTCCTATGTAGAAGTGCCTAAGAAGGAATCTCTCCCTATCTCTCGAGTATTATAGAGCTGAAATATAGGTGGGTCTTTACATTGGCCCAAGTAAATGTTTTTCTTTCAGTGCTATTAACAAGTTAATGGGTCCCTTTGCTGCCCTGTATGTATCTGCCCTTCTGAGTAAAGGTGGAATGGGCAGCTTATATTCTATTGCCCTGCCCCTTACGTATAAATATTTATATAGCTCTGATTGCATCTTTGGTACAAGGCTTGCTAGGAAGTGAACTTGACTTTAATTTGTCAATGATCAGAACAATCCAAGCACCTGCAACACTGAAGCTAAGTTTCATAATATCATTTCCTCTGCACACTTATATAAATATAAATTAACTTGTTTTGATTAGTTTGGCAGTAAACTCTTTTTTTGTAAGGAATTGTACTATGCCCATCTTATTGATATTTACTAGATGGACTAAGCAGTAATCTGTTGTTAGATGCTAAAACTATATTAAACGTGACTGTAAAAAAAGTAATTTCACCTTTCAAATCTCTGACAAGTATAGGTTAACTACAAAAAAAAAAGCTAAAATGATATTGTAAATTCAAATCCTATTTCCAGCCTTATTAAATTACTGCCCAAGAATTCTGCAATTATTCTCATTTATGAAGAGACACAAGTATTGTGCTTTACATGGGCAGATTTTAGGATCGTGAAACTCCATGATATGGAGTGCTTTCTTCCTACTCCAATAATGGCCTTTATTGACAAAGAATAACATGACAACACTAATCCATTCAAAGCTCCAACACCAGGTCAAGCTATTCCAGAAGTTATAGTTTACACAAAATATGCAAAGGCTATGCTCACCCATACCATACCAGTCATGTTGTACTAGTTCGAAAGGGTTTCCATAGGCTATTAGTTAGCCACTACTTTAACTTCAGGATGATATACAAATACAATATTTAGGAACATTTGATGAAGCACCTGCTCTCTGAGACACCTGCTCATCACTCAAAGGATTTAATGATGCCTTCTTGAAAGAATCATATCTGACAATCAGTTCACTAGGTTAGCAATAGGAGAAAGGGCATCTCAACAGGCATACCCAACTAGGAAATTCCCTTCTTATTCAGTGTATCTGTTCACCTAAGCTTAATGAAATTCTGCACCTTTTGTTGGCACTATTGCCGTTTCAAATACTTAAGGAATTTATGGGTAAAACATGTTTTAGTATTTTTACTGGATTTTTTTTTGAACTGTAGCTTTTAAAACATTTTCTTTTTAAAAAGTTAACTCCCCGCATTGTAATTATTTGTAAGGATAATATAGCATATACATAAATAAAATCCATAATCTGGCTTGATTTAATAAAATATATAAGAGTTCTGAACCAAGGAACTTGATTTCTGTGCTAAAACATATAGTTCTTCTATGCAAAAAAAAGCAGGTTCTGCCTATTTAGTGGGGTGGTGGTGGTTTTATTGTTGCCATTCATAAAAATGTGAAAGTCAGAAAATATTGCAGGCCACTTCAAACCACTGCTAGTAAATTCAGGTCTTTGGCTCTCCACTGCCTCATATGTTAATACTGATCACTTTTCCATCTCTGTTGTCATAAAAATCGAAAGTTCTCCAATTCTCAGATACTGCCTTTACAACTTGCTGCAGTTTTCTTGCCAAGGTTTTTCTGAAGTGGTTTGCCATTTCCTCCTTCCTAGGGCTGAAAGAAAATGACTGGCCAAAGGTTAATTTGATGCCCAAGGAATGACTAGAACTCATGATCTTGAGGTTTTTAGCCTGGTGCCTTAGCCTGAGCCACCAAACTGGCTCTGATGCAGCTACTACCAAAGTGCAAATGGAAATATGTTTTATAACAAAACTATTTAATAATAGGTATTAAGAAAAAATAAGGAACTACCATAGTTGCATTTGTAAAGATCGATTGTTTCAAGAAGAGATAGATTTGACAAGTACTGATCAGATTACATTTACATTCATTGTGTTTATGAACCGTTTGGTTATTTGGTATTTAGAATTTGAATTCATCTAACACAAATCCAATTATCCAATAATCATTTTGCTAAATCATGTTATTGAAAGAAGTGCACCAAATCACTGAATTCAAATAAATGGTTTCTAAGTGCACTGAGAGAACCCTGACATTTTGTGGGGAGCTCAGCAGGATTTTTTCCTTGACATAATCACTAAAGATAGACCAGAGTTTAGAAATGCCAATTGCTAGCTTCATACTTTCAGTTACAAACAAGCAAACCACATTATGGATTAATGTTTTGTTTGAATCAAGCCTTTGCCTTGATGAATAAACTTTTCCTAAATGGATAATCAGACTGAAGCTTTTAAGAATTTTCTATAATACAAATATGATGGCAGCAAACCTAGGATAGGGAAATTTAAACAATTGTGTACAATTACATATTTAATAGTGGGTCAAATTCATAATGGTATGGTGAGTAAATCCTAGCCCAGTGATGGCGAACCTGTGGCACGCATGCCCAGTGGCACGCGGAGCCATGTCGCCTGGCACACCAGCCGTCGCCCAGCTCAGCTCCACTGCGCATACGTGCGCAACCTCTGGGATTTCTAGGGAAAAAAAGAGCCGAAAAACAGCTGCAATGCGTTGTGGGTGGGGGGCATGCCGGAGTGCGCGCGCGTAAGCACACACACGATTTGGCACGCGAACCAAAAAAGGTTCGCCATCACTGTCCTAGGAAAGAGGTGGAGGGGAGAGAGAGAAGGTAGGTAATTGGCAGAAAAAAAGTTGATTTCTCCTTAGTATTCTCTTTTTTTTAAAAAAAACACAAACCCTCCACTTTGTGGGTGATGTGGCAGATCCCAATTGTAATCTTCTTTTAAACAGAGAACTACTCAATGAAATGCACGTGGACTGTTTTTAAAAATAGAAAGGGAAGGTAAGAATCCAATTAACTCTCTTCCTGCAATTATCTATACCCCTCACCCATGTATCTTTCTCATCCTAGCATGAACAGCAATGTACTGCATTTTGCCGTTTTTAGGCTGCATCAAGAGGTATAATGACAAAATCATGAGAACTGGTAGTATGACTGTATGGTGCGCAGTCCCAGTCACTAGGACAAAAAAGGATGCTGGGAAACTGGAGAGTGCAAACAAAAGTAATGAAGATGGTAAGGGGCTTGGAGGCTAAATCCTATGAAAAATGATTGAAGAAATTTGAGATGTTTAGCCTACAAAAGGAGAAGGTTAATAGGGGATAAGACTTCCAATACATATGAAGGGATGACACAGGGAAGAGTGTGTGTCAATGTATCCTTCAGGGCAACCAAGGTTAAGATAAGAGCTTCCAATGGGTGGCAGCTTTACAGCAAGAGATCCAAACCTGAAATGAGGAATTTCTTAATTGTGAGAGCTATTAAGCAATGAAACAGCCTCCTCCTGAAACTGTAGTGTTCCATCACTAGAGGTTTCCAAGAAAAGACTGAATAGCCATTGGTTTGGGATGGTCAGAGTTCCGCATTGGGCAGGGGATTGGACCAGATGACCACTAAGGTCCTTCCAATCCTAAGATTCTATGATTTCAGTGAGTGTACAAGGTGCAAGACCAAACCAGGCTGATTCATGCAACTATAAGTAAAGTGGCTACTGTATCATCTAAATAGCAAACTACAATCAGACAGTTTACTAGTCACTCATGTTGGTTGGTGTATCAGCCACCTTGCATGGTCATTTGTTAGTACATGTTTTGAACTGTATTAAATTAAGACTTGTAAACCCTGGTTTATTGTAATAGCTGGGTTTGTACAAGAATTAAGTCAAAACTGAATCATTTTATGGTTTAGCATAGAGTGAACCAGCCTAAGTATCTGAAACGAGGTAAATTAAGTTCATATTAATCTCAAGTGTGAAATGTGTCATCTAGAAAATCTACAAAAATGAGTAAATTTCTACAAAACGTATCTACAACTTGTGATTTTAAATTCTGACTTGGCCATAATTTTAACCAATGGCCCACATTCAAATGTCTGACTAGCAAGCCTGAAAAGCTGCTTCCTGTCCCAAGTAAGGTAATAATGAAACCCCCAGACCCAATAAAAATCTAATCATATATGGGAATGGACATTGTAAAACATCAGACCCAAACTAATAATTTGAAGCACTCATGCAGGAGATTATTCACAGGCAGGCTGACAGAGGAAATATTGTAAGTTAAAATATAAACAGGGCCATGGCATATCTTCTGATCCTAAGAGAACGTGAATGCTAAGGGATAAACATGAAAAATGAAGGTAAGGGTCTGAAATAATTAACAACTGAAACCTACTATTTTTGATATAGAAACTAAAGTTAGATTTCAATGCTTTTTTTCTGCAGACCGCTTCAAAATCTTACAGCCATAGCAACTTACTATTTCCATGTAAATCGAAGAACATATATAGCCTATATTTTAATAATCATTTTTTAACATATCAAATTGTATATTATAAAGACAAGGCTGCTGAGAAGATCCCCTTCAAAAGACAGACGCTTAAAGAAAATTGTTTGCAGTAGCCCCTTATTATAAAAATCAGAGAACTTAAACCAAGATCTGGTTAGCTTTAATAATCTGGCCCTCATCAAATTAACATCAATCTCCATATAAAAAAAATCAAGTAGAGCCATGTAACAATATTCTTGACTGTTCTATAACTATTTTTTCTGTTTCATATGGATGGAAGTGAGAATTTGTACTCAATTATGCACAGTAAGCACTGCGAGCTTATGCACAAGAGACAAATTCCTTGGGTGTCCAATCACACTTGACCAATAAAGAATTTTATTCTATCTTCTAAGCACTAGCATCATTAAACTTGCCCAATCTAGGGCCATCCATGTGTGCAAAAATTCCTAAAATCTATCACAGGGGGCCTTATGAGAGTTTCATAATTCTGAAAAACATTAGATTGGAGAGTAGTGAATTATAGATAATCCTCAATTTACAACCACAATTGAGCCCAAAATTTCTGTGGCTAAGCGAGACAGATTAAGTGAATCGTCCCATTTTACAACCTTTCTTGCCATAGTTGTTAAGTGAATCACTGCACCCATTTAGTAACACAGTTAAGTAAATCTGGCTTTCTCATTGACTTTGCTTGTTAGAAGGTTGCAAAAGGTAATCACGTGACCCTGAGACATTGCGAATGTCATAAATGTGAACCAGCTACCAAGCATCCACATTTTGATCACATGATCATGGGGGTACTGCAACAGTTGTTAAATGTAAAAAACAGCCATAAGTCACTTTGTGACTTATGCCCCTGTAACTTTGCATGGTCACTAAATGGTTGTAAATCAAGGACTATCTGTCATCTTTTTCTTGAAATGTATTAATCCTATCCTATCTAAATCCTTCTGGGAAAACATCTGAATTTTGCAACGAATATTTGCAATTAATTTTTAATTCTAATGGCATCCTCTATACTACACATAAATGCCATCAGAATTTCCGTTAAGATCACTATTATTCTATGGCATTTAAAAAGATTTTGTAATATGTTCGTACGATGTGAAGCTGCAAATAAAAAGTAAATAATGCAACGAATTACAATAAAAACATTACCCATTACCATAAGGAACATACCTCCTTAAAAAAAACGATGCCCAGGGTGAAAATAGTAGCTGCTGTTTTCCCCCCAACATACCTGAAAGCAACTATTCATTTCAGGGTCACCTGAACAATGCTCCTACATGTCTAGTTAGGCTCATTTATGTTTGAACGTGAGAAGCCATATAGGACTATCCAGATCAAGACTATCATCTGTCTGAATTTTCTGGCATTCTTAAAATAAAATACATGCCACTTAGACTTTTTTTTTTTTTACCTATGAGATGAAGTTGAAAGCTCATCCATTGAGAAGGAATCCTCAAGCGGCATCTAAGCACACGCACACACACACACACAAACCTAATCTAGATGGAAGTACAATTTAAGAGACCTTGGTGGTGCAGCGGTTAGAACGCAGTAATTAAGTACCGCCAGCTGCCAAGTTCAAATCCTACCAAGGTCGACTCAGCCTTCCATCCTTACGAGGTTGGTAAAATGAGGATCCAGATTGTTGGGGGCAATATGCTGACATTGTAAACAGCTTAGAGAGGGTTGCAAGCCCTGATAGGCGGTATATAAATACAGTGCTATTGCTATAATTCCAGCCAAAGGGACCTGGATTAAATTTACGGCGTTAAAAACTAACCCAAGGAGCTCGTTTTATTACCCCTCGCCAGCCTCGGGAAAAAAAGCAAAATTTAGCCCAACTTTCAACTTTCCATAAAGCGCACCATAAGCGTGCCAACCCATCCCTGTCTTACTGTTTCCCTTTCATTAATCCTATATAATTCTTTGTTCACGTTTTACACTTTTATATATCTATATCTATCTATATGTTTTTTTGACAAATAAACAAATAAATAAATAAAACAGAAACCCTTCCCAGGCGCGGGAAAAAGGCGGACTCTGCAGAAAGCCGAGGATCGCTTCCGCCATCATTGAGAGACCTGAACAGGTAAGGCGAGAGAGAGAGGAGAGACGGGCTAACGAGGAGCGTTGCAGGGCTCGGCTCTCTCCCTTTACACAATGAATCCAGGAAGGAGTTAAGGGCAGGCCTCGGCCCTCCGGCCTATTATTAAGATCGGAGGAGGCAACCGGGGGCCGATTTTTTGGGTGTCGCGGCTGGGCCTCCACCCTCCTTTATGCGACCCAGAAGGGCCTGCAGGAAGGATCCCCGGCGGCTTGACGGGCGGGGCCGGCCCCCAAGCGCGTTGGAGACGGCCACCCTCCTCCGCGGATGGAGCCTGTGAAGGAAAGAAGGCAGGCCTCTCTCTTCTCTCGCTCACCTCAGACACTTCGTCCTCGTCGCTGCCGGACCCGCCGCCGCCGCTTCTCAAGACAGCGGCCGCCAGTTTAAAGTCGAGCGCGGCGGCGGCGGCGGCGGCAGCCCCGGCCTCTCCCGAAGTTGTGGCCGAACCTATCGGGCCGCAGGGCCCGGCCTCTCCGAAGAGGCGCACGGCCCGCAACCCCAACGGGTTAGGCCCGGCCGTGGAGGCCTCAACGATGGCGGCCGGGGCAGCACGGGGCGTCACCGAGTCTATTTCCTCATCGCCGGTGGGAGTCGGGGCGGCTGTGCCGTCCGTCAGCATCGCGCGTTGGATCCAAGCTTCAGCCGTGGGAGGGAGCGGTGGGGGGGGGAACGCCGTCTCCGTCCCCTCACAGCAGCAGCGCCACTAACTTCTCACACCCTATCTAGCCCACGGTCGCCGCGCTGCCCTCGCCAACCCAGCTCGCGTCTCCCATTGGCCGCCTCCGCGCGAGGCCTCCCGCCCCATTGGGCGCCGCCGACGCCACTCCGGGAGCCTCGTCACGCGCTCCTCCACCCCCCCTCCTCGCACCAGCAAGATGCTCTGAGAGCACACGCTGAGGCGGTTTAGACTGGCCCGCCCACCCACTTCAGTTCCCTTCCTGAAACTGCTCCGAGGTGATTAGACCGCCGCCGTGTCAATCAAAGCTCTCGGCCTCCCAATTTTGCCCGCCGAGTGGCTGAGGCGACGGTATTTCGAAATGCCTTTTCGGCTTGATTGAGCTGAAGGCGCATCAATCACAGCCTTCTCTTCTTGGCGGCGTCCGATTGGTGTTAACGCTGTCTTTCTTTTTTGCCAACTTCCTCTCTTTTTCCAATAAAAAATTTTCGACCAGAGAAATGAAACTCCCCCGCTTTAAATAAAAAAAAGAAAAAAGCGTCAGGATAGGAAAGAACGGGTGTCTGTTAATGGCAGTACATATAAGCCTGTCTTTGCCTTCCCCCTCAAACCATTCCTTCGCAAAAGGGATTTGGAAAGTGAAGCCGAGGTCTGATTTGATGGATAACGTTAGAAACACTCTTACTTGTTTTTCTTAACAAGCTATCATTAAGCAACCATGGTCTGCAGGGGTCTCCAACCTTGGCCACTTTTAGTCTGGCGGACTTCAACTCCCAGAATTCCCCAGCCAGCTGGCTGAGGAATTCTGGGAGTTGAAG
>JANHJO010001960.1:11664-22306 GCA_032468235.1 Pseudoxyrhopus heterurus | reverse complement strand
GTCTTCATTGTTTCTTTTTCTTATATGTTTTTAAACAATAAAATTTATAATAAAAATTAATATATATATATATATATATTTGGAAGCATTTTTATCTATGAACGGAATTATGGCAAGAATTTGTTTCTCATATGATTCATTTTCTATTGAAGCTAGTGTCATTCATTACCTGTTGTTTGAGACTGCTTAAGAATAATGTTTGGGAAGAAAATGATTTAAATCTTTTTGGCTATAAATGTCATTTTGTATCAAATTCTGAAAAATAAAAGGAGGGAAGCATTTGAAATGATTTAATTTCTATTTCAAAACTAGTCAGGTGATGAGTCAAATTTAAATTAGGTTACTTTTTTGTTTTGTATCTATGTAGCAAACTTATAACTGTAGACGTTTTAGGGAGGTGTTGAGATACGTGTTTTAACATTCACATTTGATCCTACAGGTTGCATCAAAAATAAAAATAAATTTAAAATCTGTAGTATTTCAGCTCAAACCAAGCTAACTTGCTCCAAAATGTAATTCTTAACCGTTTCAATATCAAACCAGGACACATTGATGGTACTGGTCACCTAATGACTCTTTCAAACTGGATCAAACTCTCTCAAATTATTGTAATAATTTATAATACTTATCACCTTTCTGCAGGAAAAATATAAGGTGATTATACTTCTGATTTCATCTGTCATTTAGGCTGCATGGAAGACAAGCACATTCGTTAACTATTTGACTCACAAATCTTTCCATATCTCTTTAAATTTTAATATATCACCCAATTTGAATCTTCAGGATCTGCTTTTTTATGTGAAAGAAATAAAATAAGCCATCATAAGTAAGTAAAAGTCTCCACAGAGTGATAAAGCTCATTGAGTCCATATATAACGAGGATATAAAGTGTTCATACATTGCACTAAAAATATAGTTTTTGCTTGGTACATTGTATGAATCAGTTATAAAGGAGTTTGTAGAATGTAGAGCAAATGTATAGCAGAATGAGTAATACTCATCATTTACCTTGCAGAATTGTTTTTACAATTATATAATGCATGGTAAATATTTTTACCAGTAAAATATATCCTCAAAGCTGTGATGGTGGGCAATTCTGATTTTTTTTTACAACATTCTCTGAATTATTTAATCTGATTAACAAAAGGGGTATACCAGATTACTATTTGATGATTGGGACGTATTTGTGTCTCGCTGCTATGTATCATTAAAGATACATGCATATTATTTTCTTTAATATTTTTTGATGTTTGGTGCATATTTTATACGTTTCTTTAATTTATCTGATGTTTAAATATATGGTACATGCTGTTGATAAGAGATTGCCGTAGGGGGAAAAGGAGGTAGTTTCAATTGCCATTTTTAACCATGGCGTCAGCATTAGACTTTCTGAAGTTGTCATGGCTTTTCTCTTTTAATAAATGCCTAGTTAGATAGCCACTAAAAAAATTAAAATGTGCATTACAGGTGGTCCTCAACTTACAGCAGTTCATTTAGTGACCACACAAAGTTATGAAAAAAAGTAAAAAAAAAGCACTGAAAAAAGGAAGTTATGACCGTTTTTCACACTTACAACCATTGCAGTCCCCTGTCACGTGATCAAAATTCAGATGCTTGACAAGTGATCCATATTTATGACAGTTGCAGTGTCCCGGGGTCATGTGATCACCTTTTGCGATCTTGTGACAACCAAAGTAAATGGGGATTCATTTTACTAATTTAACAACTGTAGTGATCCACTTAACTGTGGTAAGTAAGGTCGTTAAAACGGGGCAAAACTCACTTAACAACAGCAATTTTGGGCTCAATTGTGGTTGTGGGTCAAGGACAACCTATATAGAGACTGAGAGGTTTTTGTGAAGAGTGAGGACTCACAGATTTTAAAAAAAATACCTACATTTGTATTGTTCTCCATGTTAGGCATTTTCTGAACTTCAAGCTAAAGTCATTGAAACCCAGCAAAAGGTGAAACTGGCAGATATACAAATAGATCAGCTGAACAGAACAAAAAAGCATGCACATCTTACAGACACAGAGATCATGACTTTGGCTGAAGAAACAAGGATGTATGAAGGTATAGGACGAATGTAAGTAATGGTTCTTGTTTGTCGTTTATCTTGTTTACATTGAGTTTTCTTGTTTTCTCATTTTTTTCTGCAGCATTTACACCAAATTTGTATGACACAGCCATCCATATTGGAGTTGAGTTTAGCATATCATCTGTACCAAGACTAGGGTTTAAACAAAGATAATTAACCATAATTTGTAGAATCATTTATCCTTCCTTTATTTAGTATAATCATGGTTTTGCATATCATATGAATCTAGCATGTTTGTCTCGTGGTTAAACAGTTATTGGTCTGAACAGAAAATAAAGTGGGATATCAGATTATCTCGAGTGCTTTAAGACTGGTTTAAGCAGAAATAATGTTTAGACAAAAAAGTGGAGGTTTTTGTTGTCTTTTCTTCTTTTTATGTTGTTATAAATCTTGACACATTGTTATTTCACTACAGTGATGTTTATAGGATATAGTTAAAGTTTATTATTCTATTATTTTGATAGCTTAAAATATTGAAAATAAAGGTCAAAGTTATCAAAAGTGGGAGGTAAGGGATTGGTTTTCTTGTCTACCAAGTGTGATTACTTTGATTTTGATTGGTTATCATGCTCTTGTACTTAAAAAAAAGGTAACAGCTGACCAATTGCAAAGGTGGCTTGAGACTTTTAGAGGTGCAAAGGCTGCTAAAAAAATAGGGACTCTTAGATGGTTCCTGACAGCAGTCAGCAGTACCTTCTATAATGCACTTTATGAATAAGAGTCTTTCCTATGGTTAATATTACAAACGTCTAATGCATGCAGCATCTTTCTGATTTCTATCAGGAGACATACCTACCGTATTAACTGCTAAGACAAAGTTTGTTTGCTTTAACTTTGTTTCTAATCTGGAAATTACTGTTTTGCTTTTATACACTTTCACGTTACTTTTCCTCCAGTGTGATAGTACTATCTGTCAGCAATGCCCCTTGGATTCTACGTAGGGAAAACTTTATACAAAAGAATGGATGCACATATGATTGTTTGGGGGGAGGGATATGCTGACTCTGCAAGCTGCATAGAGAGGACTGTGTAAAGCACTGTGAAGCACTGGTATATAAGTCTTAAGTGCTATTGCTATTTCCACTATATATAGTTATTGTTCTATCTTTGTTAAATTCCCCTTGTTCCATCATCTAATGTAGAAAATTGACAACAAGCCAAGTCTGAAAGTTAGACACTAGGCTTGCAATGTTTGCCTCCCAAAAGATGTCAGGGTATATTATACACCTCAGCACTTGCACTGGATGTGTCTTTGAAAGATCTGCACTTTCCTGAATAACTTGCTCCATTCTGAATGAAGTTAGTCCTTGAGCCTTGGTAGTGGCTTTGTAACTTTGCTAGCGGAACACTTCATATGCAAGTTTATCTGACCAGAGTTTTCAAATAAAATGCATTAGATCAGGCGTGTCAAACTTGATTTCATTGAGGGCTGCATCAGGGTTGTGTTTGACCTCAGGGGGCGGGGGCAGGTGGGCGTGGCCAGCTCGACATCACTTAGGGCACCTGTGATGGGCAGGGCTGGGGGGATCCATTGTCTCCAGCAGAGGAAGATGACCAGGGAGAGTGCCAAACCCTTGTCCTCCAGAGGAGCCTTGCTGTCTGCTGGTGGCCAAGTGCTAAGGCAAGACTTACCTTCCTTTCTTCCTTCTCCTTCCCTCTTCCTTCTCCTTTCTTCTTCTTTCCCATCTTTCCTTCAATTTTTTTGAGTTTCCTCTTTCCCTTTCTCCTTTCCTGTCCCTTCTTCAATGCTCAAATGAAAAAGGAGAAACATTCCTCCTTTCATTTTGTTTTGCTTTTAGTTTGTTTTGCTAGCCGTCTGCCAGTGAAAACAGAGCCCGGGGTGGAGGGGGAGCACTTGAGCCTTCCAGGCCCTATATTCAGCCTGGACAGCCTCCTGAAGCCCTCTACCAACAAAAATGGAGCCCGGGGTGGGGGGGCTGCACGCAGCCCTCCCAGGCCCTGTTTTCACTGGCAGAGGCACCGTGGGCATGTCCTTCGCCATTTCCACGGCTGCCCCGTGGGCCGGATCCGGTCTTGAGTTCTACACCCCTGCATTAGATATTCACATAAGCATCTGAAAGTCACTAGTGGGCAGAACTTTTTGGCAGGTGAAAAAGGAACTTTTTATTTATTCTGTCTAAGTGAAAGACAAATAGAAAAACACAGAACTTGAGGTGGCCTAGATCTGAAAATGCACAAGACAGTTTGGATAAAATTTTATCTAATTAAAAGATTGTATAATGCCCATTTTATGTATCATAATTCTGGGCAGCTTACAGTGCAGTAGTAACAAAACAATAAAACATCCAAAAGCAACATAAAATTTGTCTTGTGCTTTCCAAACACACATCCCTCCTATCCAACAAGGACATACTACTCAAATTCTTGTGGGAAAATCCAGGACTTCAGGACTTTTGGGAAGGCCAAACAAGTAGTAGTCTGTTGAATCATGTGGAGGAATGCTACAAAGAGCAGGGACTGCTACTAAGGAGGTGTGTTGGCTTGGCCTTGTTGGATGGCAACATTGAAGAGAAAGGGCCTGGAGTATTCCCACTGTATTGGACCTAGTAAAATAGGCACTTTTAGGGAAAGTCGTTCTGGCCAATAACCTGGTCTTGGCCCATGTAAGAGTTGAAAGATGATAACAACACCTCATATTGCACCTGTAAAAGAACTGAAAGCCAATGCACATGACAAATTATGGGGAGTCCAAAACTGTGCCATTGCATTCTGGACTAATTATAATTTCTGGATAGTTTTCAAGGTCAGCCAGGGCGTGAGTGACTATGAGCAAAGGCCTCCCAGACCAGGTATGACCTCAATTGGGACACAAGATGAATCTATTCAAAGGCTCCTTGACACATCCAAATTTTGCACCACTTCTGTCTGGGTTGCAAGAATCGAAAATAATACCTCACCAGATTCATCACATAGATGGGAGCTACTCTAAACATTCTTGTCATGACCTCTTTGTGAGCAAATAGCCAAAACTAGCAAATCAGTTCAACCAGTACAGCTCATGGATAAATACCAAGAATCCATTTTCCCAGGTGTTCAGTTAAATCTTTCTCCAAGTGCATAAGGTTGCTTCTACGATGCACATTTTGTGCACTTGGTAATAACTTTGTAAAACTCAGCAAAGTTGTCCACCATCAACGGAATTCTAGAATTAGCTTCTCTTAACTGAACAATTAAATGAACTTTTTTTTTAAAAAAAGTTTGTGATCTTTAATTTTTTACGCATAAACTGTATTGCCACATTCCAAAATTACTCTTTGTTTACAATAATAATAACATACAAATTAAAAATATTAAAAATCAAGAAATACAAACAAACTCCCACCTAATTGCAAACATCACACCCACTTTCTCAGACAGCATTCCTTTTGTAGCCTTTTCACATTCTGTAGGCCATAGGTATTTTCATTATTTGGATGAATTCAAATGAATTCTGTTCATTATTCACATATTCCAAGAGCATATCAGAAATATCTCCCAAGTATTCAGATAGGGTATTACACATTTTGCACATTCAACATAGTACTCAAATTAAAATGCTGATGTCAGTTCACAAATAGCCCAAGTAGCAAAACTCGACCTTAGTATATATGCTTATATTGGGCTACATAAGTCTTTCAAAAGAAATGAACTAACTGAATTAAAATGTACTGGCAAAAAACCAAAATGCTGAACTGTCCTCTGTGTAACAGATATTGCTTGCATACAACATAGACTAATTTATCATCTCCTACTTTGTATTTCAGGCTTTCCTTTTTTGAAGCTGCAAATACTGTAGGTTTTGTTGAAAATATCCATATCCAACCTAAATACCGGAAGATAGTACACAAAATTATATTACTGCTAGATAGTGATTGATGAATTGGTGATGATATATTAGGAGAATTTTAATGTACATAATTTCTCTGAATCTATTTCTGAAACTTGTATCAGATTCAGTTATGAACCTCATGTTACATTGAAAATGCTTTGTTCTATGTAAGTATGTATCTAATTTCCCTGTATATTCCTGTCCTGTAACATCTTTTTATGATTTCAGAATCTAATCATACTGAACCTCTTCTGAGGATTGCTAATGCTATGAGCTTTATTATGTTAACATCAGAAATATTTGTGCAGTTTAATTTCTCTATTTTTAAATTGATAGACCACAACAAATCTTTATGCCTTAATATATAATATATTTTTGTATATAAACAATAATAATATATACTCCATTTCAAATTTGTGCTGTAAGAATGTGGTGCTTAAGCAATAGCTTTGCTGTTTGTAAAGCTAAAGTTGTACTAAATGTTTCCTAAAATATAAAAAACAACAACCTCTCTGTCTCTCTTTCCCTCACCATCGCCCCCAAACATAGATTTGGAACGGAACTAAACATCCGATTAGAAAAACAGAAGAGCAACAACATAGCCAGTAAATGGTTTGTCAACTATGAGATACAAAGGAGTACTATCAATATTCCCATGTTTAAATTCAAAATGTTAATAAGATAGTCATTGTTTAGTGATCAGAATTGGGACTGCAAAGAGGTTGCAGCTTATGATTTTACTTCAGTTTTCCTGTTTTATAGACCTACAAAGATCATAGATGCAAGGAATGGTCATAAAGTTATTTTTTCATTACTGTTGTAACTGAGAATGGTCACTAAATGAGGAGTATTTGTAAATGGAAGCTGGCATATTTTTCCTTAACAGTAATTATGAATTCTCAGCTACAGCTGAGTATTTTGAAGTAAACTGATACCAATGTGAAAGAGATACTCAAAATCACAGCACTGAAAAGACCAATTAAATCACTAATACAAACTCCTCCTTGCATTAATCCAAATTAAAGCACCCGTAACAATTCTCCAGCCTCTGAACACAGTGGTACTTTGATACTCAACTGCTTTGAAACAAAAATGTTGTCTTGGTACTCAATGCACAAGCTAGAACTTGTTGGTGTCAGCTGCATTGTGACTTACTACAGTATTTCTTATAGAACAATTTTTTGGGTACTCATCGTTTTTGGTACTCATCCCACCTCCTAGTATCAGTTAACGATGAATATGTATGTTGAGTGTCAGGACATATCTGGGTAATTCAGACAAGATTGTTCTAACTTTATATTAATGTCAGTAATTTATTAAGTTCAATGAACAGGTAGTCCTCTACTTAACAAGAGTTCATTTAGTGACCATTTGAAGTTACAATGGCACTGGAAAAGGAGACTTATCAACGTTTTTCATACTGATCAATGCAGCATCCCCATGGTCATGTGATCCAAATTCAGAGGCTTGGCAACTAGCACCTATTTATGATGCTTGCAATGTCCTGGGTCATGTGGTTTATCTTTTGCAATCTTCTGACAAGCAAAGATAATTCACAACCTGTTACTAACTTAACAACTGCATTGAATTGCTTAACAACTGCTGTAAAAGGTCATAGGTCATAAAATGGGCAAAACTCACTTAACAAATGTCTCACTTAGCAACAGAATTTTTTGCCTCAATTGTCATAAGTCAAGGACTACCTGTACATGTTTATACAAGTTAATACATTATTATTAATATTAAATTGAAATCTGAGTACTTCAGGGCTCAAGTTATTCCATTACCTGCTGTGTAGGATGATAATAAAGAAATGCATTCTTTTGGGTGATGTCCTTACAGGAATTTGAAGATAGTCTCATCTCCTTTTTGCCTGTTACATTTTTAAAGTAGAGATTTGTGAACTATTTATATCATTAATTAATAGTACATTTTAATAGTAAAATGTCTTTAAATTCCTATGAGTCTTCATTTAACAGTGCCATTTTGTCTCAATCACTATTTTAAAGCTATTCCAATTTTTTTATACAAGATTGCAATACAAGCAGTGGTATAAATCTGCCCTCCAGTTAACCGTCTAGCTATGCAAAAAATGCTAATTTGGAAGCCATATGGTTATTTCTGTTTTCTTAAGTCATGTAAATATATTAGAGTTGTAAACAGCTCCCATTTCCCAAGCAGGGTGGTTCAAATGTTAGATATAGTAAGACAGATAGTGTTATTAGGGTAAGTGGTGCTGGTCTCTTTTTTGCTCTGTAAATGATGTATCTCATCATTGCATCTTTTTGCTAAGAATAAATTATAGATTTCACTTGACAAAGGCAAAGGATTGGATAAGTAGATAGGTACACTAAAGCAGATCACAAGAGGATTAACATTTATCCAAGAAAGTAAGTCTCCAGGAAGTAGAGAATCAAAGAACCATTAAAATGTTTCGCTTCTCATTCAAGAAACTTCACTTGGTCAACGAGATCAAACAGTAATCACCTTGAACGTAATGCAGTCATGAGAAGTTAGCATAAATTTTGTCATAAAGTCTTGCCAGATCAACCTCACCTCATTTTTCCCCCCTGCTAGATTGTGGGAATGCTGGCCCATTACTCAGCTGGCTTTGTGCCTAAGGCAAGATTAGAACTCACTGTCTCCTGGCTTCCAGCCTGGTGCCTAACCATTACACTGGTTTTCAAGTCTGGCTATTGATAGACTCATGAAAACAAACTTTTTTTTTTCAGTTTGTTGCTGTAATATATTTAACTATTTGACAAAAACTGTCTTGAATAGCCACAAACCTTATACAGTGAAACTCAGTAATTTTACTATGAATTAAAATCAGTTCCGTAATTTTTGCTGCAGGAGTCAATTATACCAATATACAAAAAAAACTGAATTTTTTTTTTTGGTCATTTACAGGACTGTATCTGTAAATGTTGAATAAAATGGATTGTTTTGTTTTCTTCTCCCTTCATACTTTTGTAGGTTTATCCTTCATCCCAAAGAGGTAATTCACAACCAGCTGTTAGAAAAACAAAAAATGGCAGAAGAAAAAATTAAGGAACTGGAGGTAAGTTTGGAATATCTAAAATGATTGTGTGTATGTATCTGTATAAATGTGTGTATTTTGCATTCCTTGTTCTATACGGTTCATCTGTATGAAGTGCCTTTGCAGAATGGAAGTTTCAGTATCGGACAGCTAGTAGTAATTCTGGTTTTACAACTGTGCCTGGAAATTCCCTGTGAGAAAAGACACAAAATATAAAAGCATAATTGGTCTGCGGTTAAAAAGAGAGAGAGAGAGAGAGAGTTGCTTGTTAGAAGATCGCAAAAACTGATTGCATGACCCTGGAACACTGCAACCATCATAAATACGAATTGTTACCAAATATCTGAATTTTGAACACCTGACCATGGGGATGCTGCAGTGATTGTAAATGTGAAAAACGATCATAAGTCACTTTTTTCAGTGCCGTTATTAACTTTGAACGATCATTAAATGAACTGTGGTAAGTTGAGGACTACCTGTGTACGCGGGATTTCAGATTCAGATGTGCCAATATGATTTCTCTAATAAATTCTTACTTGGATGGAGAGTTTGGCTGGAGCGCTGACATGCCCTACCTTTTAGCAGACTCAGAACACAAGTAATTGTGATGTACTCTCTAGGAAATTTTGCAAAGTCAACCTGACATGTACAATTCAGAGTGAGTTGTGAAAGTCAGAAATTGTTCCTGGTACCTCTAAACCCTTTGGTAAAGCCCCTGTGAGAGTACAGAAATATTGAATATTGAAAAACAGCCAATGAACTTTGAATTTTTTTAACATGCAAATCATAAGCATCATGGCTAAAATTCTAAAGGGGAAAAAAGAGGTTTGTTTCGAGCAGCCTGAAAAGTAGTAGTAGTTAGGAGACAAATATATTTTAAAATCTTTCATTTGGATAAACATAAATCAACAAGTAAGCAAAATATAGTTTGAAGAAAGTGTTATTTTGTATTTAAATGTCATATTTCAGGGGAAACAGTGTGGGATGCTCTGAGGACGTGGAAAACACCCATTCATTCTTATGAAAGGAAGCGATTAGGGCTGTGTGTTTTTATTGTTAGTGGTAGATAATTTCTCTGTTCTCTCCTATTCTGAGCTGGTTTAGTTGCTGGGTGTTGTCAGACTAGGTAGCTAAAAATAACAAAACAACAGGAGGTTGCTATGAGATGGCTGTAACTTGCTAGGTTGATTTTGTAATGTGAAGGAGGTTCAACCTTTGGCATTTTTGATAAATGGTTTTCCTGTTTTTTTGAATCCTTTCCTGTTTGAGAGTCTCATTATTTACGCTTCTTATGTCCAGAAGTGACAAAGCTAAGAGTTTGTTTTACTCTTGAACCAGAATTCTTGCACTATGAAACAGTGGGAAAGATCTCATTCTTTCTATGCTGCTTTGAAACTGTTTTTGCCATGATACTGTTTCAGCCTATGAATAGAATTAATAGTATTTCATTGTTTTGTTCTAGATTTAAATTTGCTGCTTATGCTTTAGCTTAAGATAGGCACCCCATTTTACTAAATGATTTGAAGTAATAAAAAGTGTCACATATCCAGTGGTGGGATTCAATTTCTTTTACTACCGGTTCTGTGGCCGTGGCTTGGTGGGCGTGGCTATGCGGTCAGCCAATCAGAGGTGGTATTTGCCACAGTCAGCCAATCAGAGGTGGTATTTGCCGGT